>VWZI01023716.1:884280-913342 GCA_013396835.1 Psilopogon haemacephalus | reverse complement strand
TCCCCCCCCCCCCCCCTTTACTTAGAGTTTGTAAAGCTTTTCCCAGAGATAAATACCTCCCACAGGACTGACTGTAGGGAATGTGAGAGGTGGTTATTGTTGTTGGTTTTCTTTTCCATCTGCAGTGCATTCCCCCCCTTAAATTTATGTGTGTGCCTTCCCCTTTGCTTTATGGATCCTTGTGGGAAGTAGCTGTTCTAGGGGAAAACAGGGTGCCTAGTGCTAGAGACACAAGTGCTGGCAAAGAGAAGGGAGAGTTTGGAGAGTAGCCAGTGCAGGAGAGCAGCCCTGTGGAGATGGACCTGAGAGTGCTGGTGGAGAACATCCATGGCACAGCAATGTGCCCTGGTGGCCAAGAGGGCCAAGGGGATCCAGGGGGGCATTAAGAAGAGTGTGTCCAGCAGATCAAGAGAGAGTCTGCTCCCCTTCTACTCTGCCCTTGTGAGATCCCATCTTGAGTACTGCCTTCAGTTTTGGGCTCCCCAGTTTAAGAGAGAGAGATCTGCTGGAGAAGGTGCAACAGAGGACTACAAGAATGGTGAGGGGACTGCAGCACTGCCTGATGAGGAAAGGCTGAGGGACCTGGGGCTGCTTAGTCTGGAGAAGAGAAGACTGAAAGGGGATTTAGTCAATGTTTATAATTATCTGAGGGCTGGGGGTCAGGAGGGGTGGGACAGGCTCTGCTCACTGCTCCCTGCCATAGGCCAAGGAGCAATGGATGGAAGCTGCAGCACAGGAGGTTGCAGCTCAACACAAGGGGCAACTTCTTGCCTGTGTGGGTCCCAGAGCACTGGCACAGGCTGCCCAGAGGCAGATCACTTCTGCTTGGACATTAACACTCAGATAAAGATGCTGGAGCCCAACTTGGCCTTTCTAACAGAGCACCTCAGTGGATCAGTTCTACTTGAATTACTTCAATTGCTGTGAGTCACCCAAGTTTATGTTGTTGCAGCACTACAGGTGCATTTTAGGAAGCAGCTGGGGGAGAGGAATAACACGAGGCAATGTTGTATAGACCAAGCATGATTTGAGTTCCTGTCTCAGTTCCTTGATGCCTGTATTGGTCAGGTAAGAGCTGTTAGTGCAGCTGATCAGGATGAAGGAGACCTGCTGGCAACGTAGCAAAAAAGATACGTTCAGTGCTTAGATGAAGCAGGCACAAATGGGAAGGGAGGGAGAGGGAACGATTTTTCACATAACCATAATTGTGTGCTAATTATATCATGGAATGAAAGCAATTGCCCAATTATAAGACAATGTATCACTCTATCACAGGCAGTGCTTTGAAGGTTTATGTACTTTAAATTACTGTGACATTCCCAAGGCTCCTCTGTTTACACATTTGTCTCAGCATCTTCTAGCAACAGCAGTACTATGACTAAAGCCATTAATTAATATATTCCCCGTGTCTTTGCAGAAGTTACAGTGTCCTGTTTAGAATGGATTTATGCTAGTCTGTAAAGGAGCTGTTTCCTCTTCCACAGCTAATGACCACTCTGGAGTTGATAACTGAGGCTAGCAGGGGTAGGATTTCTCCTCTATCCTCCTTGCAAATGTTTTTCTGTCCCTGTATTGCTGAGTTGCTGTTCCTCTCTGAATTTTTGTAGGAAGGTACTGCTCTTTCCATGACAGTGAACACTCCAGTCATTGTGTTACTGCTTTATGGACACCAAGGAGGAGTGAGAGGGAAAATCTCGACCAGTAAATCCATTTTCTTCTTTTTTACCATCTCTGAGAGAGTACTTTGTAGGTTGGCTGGTAGAGACCACATTGTAGGTTTCCCAGTATTACCAGTTACTTTCAGTCAGTTATCACTGCAGACAGGTTAAATTGTATCACACACACCAGTCTGTAACAGCATTAGTCAAGCTGGGACTGAATAACAACCACAGTGAACATCCAGTGACAGAGACCTCGGTGTGGTCTGTAAGAGCTTGGCAGGAGCCCCAGATGTGTGGTCAGATAACCAAACTGTACAGAAGTTTCAGTGTTTGCATCTTCCCAACTGTTGTTGGTTATCCTTGCAAGGGCAAACCTGTTTCAAAACCATCTGTGAAGCCACACAGGAGCCTTTGTTTGCCATTAACCATTTGTTCATTGAATAGACAACAAAAAGCTGTCCCCAGACCACTGGGGTTTAGATTCTTTTTTTATCCTTATCCTGAAAAGATCCCGTCCTTGTCTATCACTTGAAAGACATCCCTCTGCTAAGCAGAGTCGTGTTGGACCTGCTAACAGAGTCAGAGAATGGTTTAGGTTGGAAGGGACCTCAAAGATCATCCAGTTCCAACCCCCCACCACAGCCAGGGACACCTCCCACTAGAACAGATCACTCAAGGCCTCATCCAACCTGAGGTCTTGAACACCTCCAGGGAGGTTGTGGAGCACAGAACCACAGAATATTTTGATCTTTCAATTACATTTTGTGATTCTGTGCTCCACAACCTCCCTGGGCAACCTGTTCCAGTGTCTCACCACTCTCACTGCAAAGAACTTCTTCCTAACATGCAGTTTAAATCTCCCTCTGTCAGATTAAATAGACCAACATCTGAGCCCCCAAGCACCAAAAATCTGTCAGGTCACTGGCTCCTCATACCCCTTCTTGCACCCTGTAATGACTAACCATGCAGTGAGTTAACCCTTCCTCTGCTAGCCATTGCACCATGTCTGCCAGGACATCTAACACCTCTTACTGTTGACCTTGGAAGAAGATGGATCCTTCCAGGGAATGGCCACCCCAGAGCAGCAGCAGCAGCTGAAGAGGCAGGATCTCCACAGCAAACAGACAGGAGGTTTTCCTGTCTTCTGGTGATCAAAGCCCAACTGCCAAAGCCCACATACAGATCAGTAGGCTGTCAGCCTAGCTCTGGGTGTGCAGGAAGGCAGTTAATAACCAGGCTGCTGCGTTCTGTCCCAGCTTCAGTTCACAGATAGATTCAAGGTGCAGCCCCGAGTACAACGCGCTGCAATATGCCTCGCTGTCAAAGTAAAAAACTAGGGAGTGTTGACTTATTCAGCAGTTTCACACAAGGACAGGCTTGACAGGTGGCACCAGAATGTGAGGTCTGTTTCAGATTCTTTCATTAATTTTCTGCAAACTTTGGTGGCTTTTGAAAGGAACCATATTGCCAGCACTGGAGGCTGCACTCCTCTAGCTAGCTGTGAAACAGGAACGGGCAGGGATGGTGGTGCAAGAGTACCTGTGTGCTGATTTCCCTGGCTGAAAAGCATTAACTCTGCTCTGGCATGTTCCGTGGGACTGGTTCACCACCTTCATGCTGAAGAACTTCTTCCTAACATCCAGTCTGACTCTGCCCATTTCCAGCTTTGTTCCATTCCTCATTAGGGGTTTCTGAACGATTTCCTCTTACAAAAACCCAACGTGAGACTCAGATGATGATATCAAGCACATCCCTTGGAACAGTTTGTCTACTGTATGGCATCACTTTGTTCCTTCATGTTTTATTTTTAAAGGTATTTGCCTGGGTTAATTTATTCTGGAGGCTTATCAAAACCTTTTGGTATTTTGCCTTTTTTTCCCCAGTTCTTTGTGAAGTGAGTTTTGTGGTACGGTGTTGAATTGATGGTTGCCTGCATCACAAAAGTCACCAGTCCAAGTGTTGGTAATTGGCACCTCAGCTTATATTCCCAGCAGAGACCAAGGACCAGCTAGTTTCAGAGATGGAAGGGCCATCTGCCTCTTCTTGGTGGTTCCTCATGGTTGACTGAGCAATGTCAGGAAAGCTTTTCTGCTTTACCTTTTCTGGGGACAAGTCAAGGATTTCTCTACCACCCATCTGGTGCCTGATCCTGCCGTGATATTCTTATTCTTATTCTTATTATTATTATTTTTAACACAATTCGTCTTCCTCCTCCCTCTTCCCATGGCAAAGAATTGAATGCCCTGCCACTCATCTCTTTCCAAGTGGCACCTCAGGCAGTGAGACAAACGCACAACTCGCTGTCCCTCTGGTTTGCTTCCACAGGTGATGCTGGTGGATAGCCTAGCTCCCTGCAGCAGCACTGCCGAGGTGTTTGGCATCTCTTAGGCACCCAAGAACTTGGTATCTTCCTTTCCTGCTCTGTTCTGATATTAATGCTTTGGCACATAAAAAATGCCAACAGATGCCATCAAGTGTGAAGAGACAGGTGGTGTCAGTGCGTCAGAGGAGGGACTTCCTCCAGAAAGATGGCACTTGCTGAGTTATGTGGGCTGCCCATGCAGATCCTTCCCCATGTGACACAGATCTCCTTGGGAGCCAGTCCCTGTGTCCTTGTGAGCTGGCACCGTGCCCGTGGGCTGAAGCCTCTTGTAGGTGCTTCACAAAGCCCAGACTGGACATGGGAGATGTGTAAGGGCTGGTTCCTGCCGCAGCTGCAGGCCACACAGGCTTGGGTTCAGGTGACAGTGCAGCCTTGGTCACTGCTGCAGGTGTTTGGTACAGTGGCTGCTTCTGCAAAAGTGTGGTGAGCAGGGCTCAGAAAGCCTGTGGGGTTTGCATTTGGGGAGCTGCAGGGACACTGGATTGTGTCAGAGCCATCCAACGAGAGCTCTCAGCACCTTAGGAATGCAACTTTACTGCTCTCCTACTGCCTTTGTTCCAGAGGTTCTCTGTGTTTCCTCTTCCATATTTTCCTTCATATTTTCAGTCATACAATGACTTAGAAGAGCTATGAGGCCATACCTTTTTTTTTTTTTTTTTTGGCATGAAAATCCTTTGACAGATAATAGGCTTAATTCTCTAATACGAGCAGACAGCTTAATGAAATATCTAATCCCCAGACAATGAGAAAAATGTTTTGTCTGTTTTTTTGTTTAAGTCACTACTGACCTTCTGTATAACTCACCATTATATCATCCTTGTCCTATGTTAATTCAGGGTTCTGGAATCCAAGGTGGAATGTCTGACTTCTCTGCCTTTTGTCTCCCTTATGGGTCAAGTGGCCCAAATGTCAGCCTTTTGACAGTGCTTCTTTCTGTGCGTGGAAGTTATTACTGGATGGCTACGTTCTGCAGTCTGCAGCCCTCTGTCAGAACCAGGACTGTGCTACTACAAGCACAGAAACATCATCCCTGCTCCTGCAGAGCTCACAGTCTATTTCAGGATGACCCACTGAAGTTGGTTGGGAGAAGGCTAAAATCACAGAGCTTTGCTTTTACACAAACACTTCTCTTTCTGCCCATGCTTTGAGGTCTCCCTAAGCTCACCAGTCAATCAAGTTGTGACTAATTTTCTGACAGGGTATATCAAGGCTGCCAGCTCAGTGACCTGCATGTCAGATCTGCTCTTCCAGATCAGAATTTGCCACATCCCATTATGTGCTAACAGAAATGCAGCTTTCTGCAGGCTAGGGGCTCCCTGACTTTGATTCCAGGTATAGGAGCTTCTAGTATGAGGAGAGCAAAGGGCTGTGGGCTGCAGTTTATTTCCCTCCTACACTTGCATAAGAGAGCTGTCCTGCCAGACACTTAGATAGACATTTGGATACCAGTGGGCTGGTATCTAACCAGAATGGATTATTTACACCCTGCCATGACTGAGTGCTCAAATATGGGTCTGCACACTCTGTTTGGAAGGCAGTCTGCTCACCAGCTTCCACTCACCCCACTTGGTCCCTCCTGCCTGCGAGGAGCAAACAACTCCCTGCTCGGTTTTTCCAGCCTTGCTTTACAACTGCTGATTGCTCAAAGCTAAGAGGGGGGCTTGCAGGAAATATAATTAAAGGCAGAACTTGCCTGCTGTAGCTTTTCAAGGAGATAAAGGGCACTCCTCCTCTCCAGAAGGTCTCTTTTCCTTTCCCAGTGATGCTGTAATCTGTTGCTAAGGCAGTGGCTGGGCTGTAACACAGTGTTCTCTCGCGCATTGTGTTTGGGAGCAGGTGGAGCACCAATTGCTTGGTTTCCACACAAATAGCTTTAGAACAAATGTACCAAAGGAAATGAGGGGGGGGGGGGGGAGAAGATCCACAACACCACTAAGGGGAAGAGAAAAGATGTGAGAACCTTCCATTTCTGAACAGTAAATGTATAAATAAAGGGAACGGTGGAGCGCCTCGGCAGTGTGAAGCAGCCCAACCCGGAGAGGACCAGACTAAACATCAGGAAATCAGGGCTTTATTCTTAGCTCTCCCACTAGCCTGCTGAATAGTTTTAGCCAAGGTATTTTCTGAGTCTCTGCTTCAGTTTTTCCATCTTTACAGAGGGCTGCCGGTTCTTTGTACAGACCTGTTGAAAGCTGCTGTAGGAAAACCCTTGGTCGACATCTGGAAGTCAGTGCCACAAGCAGCAGGAATTTGATGAAATTCAGGGAGGGGCTCTTGCTAAGGATGAGTTCAGAAGGACGCGAGGGAAAGAAAAGAAGCGTGCCCCAGAGGAGAATGATTCAGTGGGGAGGCTGCTTGCATTGCTGTCTTGTGTAACTTTACAAGGCCAGAGAAGTGGACTCCAAACCCTCTCGAGTCCATTGACATCACCGTAGCGAAGCTGCAAGGCGTCGTTACCTTGACACTGGCGTAGCAGCCCTGCCGGCGCTGGCGTGAGCACAGCACGTTTTGCCATGTATCAGACACATTGCACTGCAGAGGAAAACAAAGGCAGATGAAGTGAGAAGTGGGAGTCATGAATCACTTGTAAAGAAATAGCACACACGGAGCCCACTGTCAGAGGAATGGCAGCGTCACTCGGGAGCGCTGCCAGCCGGTGAGAGTGCAGCCACCAGAGCTCGGGGTGGGGAGAGGGCAGCAAGTGCTTCCTGCAGCTCAGGCAGGCTCCTTCTCTCACCAGCACCTCCTAGCTGGAGACTGGGGCTTCTAGAACACCACACCCTTCACACAGGCTGACTTTGCCCAGGCACACCTGCACCTGCACACATGGCCGTGTAACACTCCGCTGCTGAAGCCACCTGGTGCTGAAGCCACCCACACCATGGTCCCAGGGGCTGGAGAGAATCCTCTTGTGTTCAGGTTCTGTATCTACTTTGCACCTCCTCTGGAGGCTTGATTCCTGCTTCACTCTTGTGAGTTTTACACTGGTAAGACTGTGAGGATTTACAGGGTTGCAACTGACAGTGTGAAAGGGGGATAAAGGCAGGGTGACAGCATGGGCACAGCTCTGAAGCTCTTTTGTCAGGCCCTGAGTGCACTGGCAGCCCTTCACCAGCCTCTTCAGGGCCACCTGCACCCCTCACCCTTCTACCCATGAGCCCAGAGGCCCCAGTTAAGGTCTAGGCTGGAGGAAATTGTGAGTCCTGGTAAAAATGAGTCACCAAAATCAGTGGTTAGAGTAATGGAATCACAGAACTGTTTTGGTTGGAAGAGACCTTTAAGATCATCAAAGATCATCACTGCCAGGTCGCCTCTGAACCGTGTTCCTTAGCACCACATCTACAAGGCTGTGAAACCTCTCCAGGGATGGGGACTCTACCCCTGGCCTGGGCAACCTGGGCCAGGGCTTGACAACCCTTTTAGGGGAAGAAATTGTTCCTTGTGTCCAGCCTAAACCAAATGCCTTCTCCTGGATGCTGAATTACTCATACTTTGTATTTCCCCTCCTTTATTAGCAGGGGGTTAATTCCAGTTGCTAGCTTTAAATAGCTTCTGCTTTTCTCTTGTTCAGGTACTGAGCAAATTGTGAATTTCATGAAATTCATACCGCATTAACCTCTGTAGAAATGATCATTCCATAGCAGGGTCCAGGACTCCTTCACCAGAACTGATGAATGTGCAATTAAAATATGAACCGAGCACTGTTTTAATTAGGAACAGTCTGGGCTATCAGAGAAAGCCAATTTTTTAGAGGGTTTAAAGACCATGGGCTTAAAGTGAGTGTCCTTGCATCTTAAATAGACTGTAAAGCTTTACTCATGTAATGATTGCAGTGAGTGAAAAGGTAAATTGGCAAAAGATCACTTGAAAGAGCCTGACTCGAGTCATCACAGAGGATCCTTATCTCACAGACCACAAGCTAGGGGAACTTTGAGTCTCAAGTCTTTCATTCTCAGTGTCTTGCTTTTGGTTCTAATCTCACTTTAAACCAATTTACTCTATTTCACCAGCGATGACTAGAAGCTCCAGCGAAGAAAAAAAAAACTATGCTGAGTTTCACAGGGTTTTTACAGTTAAAGTAAATTTACTGAGATCTAAGAAGGTTCTTCTCCCCTTCTACTCTGTGTCCAGTTTTGGGCTCCCCAGTTCAAGAGAGACAGGGACCTGCTGGAGAGAGTCCAACAGAGAGCCATGAGGTTGATCTGGGGACTTGAGCATCTCTGCTATGGAGAGAGACTGAGAGCCCTGGGGCTGTTTAGTCTGGAGAAGAGAAGGCTGAGAGGGGATCTGATCAATATCTAGCAATAGCTGAGGGGTGGGTGTCAGTGGCTGGGGCCAAGCTCGTTGGGGTGGTCAGCAGCAATAAGCCAAGGAGCAACAGCTATAAACTGGAACAGAGAAGGTTTCAGCTCAACATGAGGAGAAACTTCTTTGAAGTGAGGGTGGCAGAGCCCTGGAGCGGGCTGCCCAGAGAGGTTGTGAAGTCTCCTTCTCTGGAGACTTTCAAACCCCACCTGGATGCATTCCTGTGCAAACTACCCTAGGGAATCCTGCTTTGAAAGGCAGGTTGGACTCGTTGATCTCTGGAGGTCCCTTCCAACCTCTAAAGTTCTGTGATTCCTAGGTTAAGTGCTGAGTTTTATTTGAAGTGAAGGAAAAAAGGGGGAAAAAAAAGCAGGTTTGATTACTAAAATGATCCAGTTTCCTTGACATGCTGTGGAAGCAAATAGAAAAAAAAAAAAAAAAAAAAATCAAGTCACTTCATGCAAGGGGGAAAAAAAAAAACACACCTAAAAAAACCCAACTGCCAAGACAACATTTTTAACACTTACACCAGACAAACTGTTGGATTTCAAATTGGCAAACAGTCTGTTATGACAGTCCCTTGATGGAGCAATTCATAGAAAGAAAACTATCAGGAAAACTCCGCTCTAAGCAAGTGGGGCTTCTAATCAAGAAGATGATGCCACTGAAATCTAGAGCAAAAAAGAGTCACCGAAATAAAAGACTTGGTTCCAGCCTGGAGTTTGTGTGGGCAGAAGCACACAAATTGCAGGGTAGAATCCCTGCCTCAGGTAGCTGTGATGATGCAGAGCGGCTCTGAACCGTGCTCTGTGTGTGCTACCAGCTGCAGCCTTTCACTGCTCCTGGCTGCTGTGTTCTAGCACAGTGCAACCTGCAGTTCCCAGGCTCACAGGATGTCAGGGGTTGGAAGGGACCCAAAGAGATCATCGAGTCCAACCCTCCTGCCAGAGCAGGACCATCCAATCTAGCTCAGGTCACACAGGAACACATCCAGACAGACCTGGAAAGGCTCCAGAGAAGGAGACTCCACACCCTCTCTGGGGAGGCTGTTCCAGTGCTCTGTGACCCTTCCAGTCAAGAAGTTGCCTCTTGTGTTGAGCTGCAACCTCCTGTGCTGCAGCTTCCATCCATTGCTCCTTGGCCTATCCCAGGGAGCAAGTGAGCAGAGCCTGTCCCTCGCCTCCTGACTCCCACCCCTCAGATATTTATGACTATCTAACAGTCATTTACAATCTTCCTTGGTTTCTACTTCAAGTTCTCTGCAGGGTGCTGATATTTGATGCAGCCTTTGTGTTCCACCAGGATGATCTATCCTGCATTCTAGAACCTACAGGACTTAGCCTCGAGTAGTTCAAGCAGCTCAAAGTACCAACCATCACACAGGACTGCTGAAGGCTTCTGCTGCTTCTTCTGCTGCTTCTCTATCCCCTCACTTGTGAGTTCTGTGGTTCCTTTCCTGAACTTGTGTACAATGGACTCTGTAGTGCAAGAGCTAGGGGAAGAATCCTGCCACCCATTTCTTTCAAGCTTTCCCTTTGCTTAAAATACCCTCAGGTATTTCAGGATTTGGGCTTTTTTTAAGTTCAATCTTGTACTAATAAAGGCATAAGCCTGTACTTCAGAATCCTGAGTGGCATAATTATGGCTTTAAAAATAGAACACTTTTTCATAAAGGCTGAGGTATTCAGATGACATTCAGGCAGCTGCATCTTCAAGAGAAACAGCACATAAGCAGGGTTCTGCTAATAAAATGGTGAGTGCTGGCAGCACAGCACTCCATGGAATCACAGCCTGCAGGATTTTTGTTCCTCACTGGAATTACTTTGAGCTGACACATCATGCTCCAGCCAAGTACATCTCGCACACCAAGCCTGGTTGGTGACCTGGTGACCACCGAGTGATTATGACATGAGACTCCAGCTGAGGTCTGGCTTTTGGGTGTTACTCTGAGGAAAATCAACATTCTCCCTCAGCCACAGAACACAGCTGGGAGGTGCATCTGCATTCTTCACTTAGATCCAGAACTGTGTGCAGTTCTGGAGTCCCCAAAACAAGGACATCAAACCATTGGAGTGAGTCCAGAGGAGGAACACAAAGATGCTGGGAGGGCTGCAGCATCTCTGCTATGTGGACAGGCTGAGAGAGTTGAGGCTCTGCAGCCTGGAGAAGAGAAAGCTGCCAGGAGACCTTGGAGTGGCCTTCCAGTATCTGAAGGGAGCCTACAGGAAGGCTGGGGAGGGACTATTGACAAGGGCTTGTAATGACAGGACAAGGAGGAATGGGTTTAAACTGGCAGAGAGGAGATTGAAACTGGATGTTAGGAAGAAGTTCTTTACAATGAGGGTGGTGAGACACTGGCACAGGTTGCCCAGGGAGGCTGTGGCTGCTCCCTCCCTGAAGGTGCTCAAGAGCAGGTTGGATGAGGCCTTGGGCGACCTCTTCTAGTGGGAGGTGTCCCTGCCTGTGGCACAGGGGGGTTGGAACTGGATGAGCTTTGAGGTCCCTTCCAACCTAAACCATTCTATGATTCTATGATCATAGAATCCTAGAACGGGTTAGGTTGGAAGTCACCTCAGAGATCATCTATTCCAACCTCCCTGCCATGTCCAGGGATGCCTCTCAACTAGACTTAGTTGCCTAAGGCCTCATCCAACCTGCTCTTGAACACCTCCAGGGAGGAGGCATCCACAACCTCCCTGGACAACCACTCTCAGACTCTCACCACTCTTATACTGCAGAACTTCTTCCTCAGCTCCAGGCTAACCCTGCTCTCCCTCAGCTTCAAACCATTTCCCCTTGTCTTGTCTCTAGACACCCTTATGAAAAGTCCCTCTGCAGTCTTCCTGTAAGATCCTTTCAGGTACTGGGAGGCAACTCTAAGGTTCCCCTGGAGTCTTCTCCAGACTGAACAACCTCAGCTCCCTCAGCCGGTCCTCACAGCAGAGGTACTGTAGCCCTTGGATCACCTTTGTGGCCTTTGGACTCACTCCAGCAGCTCTGTGTCCTGCTGCTGGGGACACCAGACCTGGATTATGTCAGGGTTATGGACCTTGTGCTGGATCTGTGCTGGATCTCCCACTGCACTGCTTGCTAGGGACACCAAGAACCTTCCCCAGACCACCCAGAATCAAACAGATGCAGGAGTACCTCACAGCCCAGCTTTAAAATATGAATAGAAGCCTTTAAATAGGAATAAAATCTTTAAAGTAGGAGTAAAATCTTTAAAATGGGAATAAAATCTTTAAAATAGGAGTAAAATCTTTAGGAATAAAATCTTTAGGAGTAAAAGGCTCTTCTTTCTATCACAAAAACATTCACAAAATTGAAGCGCTTGGAGATGTAATCAGAAGAGCTACAGAGCGTTGTTAATTACAGTTAATTAGTTCTTTGACTGGCTGTGGATAATTTTTAGCAGGAGTTTCTCAGATACAATGGTGATGAGGACCAAACAGGTACCTTAACCCAGTTTTCTGTGGCAGTCCAACATGGAACTCTCTCGCCACCGATTTCCAGCAAAGTCTGCCTGGAATGAACCATCACAGCAGAGCAGACTCAAGGAGACAGCTTGGAACAAAAGCTTTAGCTGCTGCTTCTGATGGTGCCGTTTGCTTAGTGAGTGACAGGTGCTGGTGCTGATGTGCTTGCTGCAAGCACAACTCCTTTTCCATTCAAGCAGGTTGATTCACAAAAACCCTGTGCCTGCTGTTTGTGTAGTCAAACAAGCAGGTGAACAACTTTCCTCAGTTCCTGTTGGGCTCTGCTTTGCTCTTTAAAGTTTTTGTTGGGTTTTTTGGGTTTGGATTTTTTTTTTTTTGGTTGTTGTTGCTGCTGCTGAACAGCAGCAAGGCTGCTTAAACTTTAAATCACTTAAATGGATGTGTTGCACCTACAGCTGAATGAATAATTCAGTCCCTGAATTTGGTGGGAAGAAAAGGGGAGGGTCCCTGCGGGTCTGAATGTGTGAGCAGAGGGGGGAAGGGGAAGGCTAATTAATTACACATTTACAGTGGGGAATACTTTAAAAAAATCCACTTAAGTACTGGGGTTTTGTTACATATTGCTGATCACAGCTGAGAGCATAACACCAAGGCAACCAGATTCTTGAAAACTTAACTCTTTGAGGGCTGCTAACAGATTGAAATGGGGTGGGAGGGGAAGGCCCAATCCAAACAGCAAGGTTAAGTTTCAACAGATAAATGCTTCAACTGCCGAATGTTTCATCACCTGCTGATGTCAGGTCCATCACAGATCCATTTGCAATGTGAATTTCTTTTCTTCTCAGTGTTATTTGCAGAGCTTTTCTTTCTGAAGGCAGTGCTGAGCTGGCTGCATCTCCTGGAGCGTTAAGGCAACATGGTAGTATTACCATTGACACCAGGGATGCAAATTATTTCTCTCTTGGCACTGGGAAGATTTTTGCTGCCAAGAGAACTATCTCTAGATTAAGCTTTTGCTTTTGCTTTTTTGCCTTTTTTCTTCTTCTTTTTTCTTTTTTTTTAATTTTATTTTTATTTAAATACTGTAAACTATTTTGGTAGCAGCAAATTCCTGTTGCTTGGTGGTAGCTGATCTCTGCCTATTTTTAATGCCCCTGTGACAGCACAGCACCGTGCTGCCCAGTGGGCATTTTGAGAAGGGATCGAGACCCCCTTTTGTAGCTCAACCGTTTCCATTCTCTGCACAACAAACAAGAACTGGAATTGGAACTGATTTTTTTTTTTCCCCTCCCAAATAGCTCTGGGATTATCTCTCTCTAACAAAAAACCCACCAATTGAGAAGCAATATTTAATGACTGCCTTTGTTTCCTGTTCCCATGTGGGTTGATTATTCTTTGTCGTTTTCTTCCCTCAGAATTGCGCAGACTTTGATCCTCCACTTCTCTGCATCTTTAGTGAAGGGATGTGCTTTCTGCAAACCTGCTTTATTCCATTCCAGAGCTGCTCACACCACAGTAAGTGCTCAGGAAGTTGGGTGGTTCCTGAATGTTTGTGCATCTTGATGCATCTCTACGTCCAACAGGCAAAACCTTGGGAATTGACTGCCGTAGGTCTGCTTCCTTTACACCATCAGTTGCCATGAGTACCTCCACAGATACACCGCAACCACCCAACAAGGGTGTGGGCTGCTGTACTTGATCCATGTTAGATCATTGTGGAATTGTTTCTTTTCATAGCAGATGACAGAAGGTTGGAGTTTAGAAATCCTAGAACTTGCCATTGCTGTCTGCTGTCTGCGGACACGGGGACGTGGTCGTCCTCATCTCATTCCCCACTCTGTCTCCCAGGGTGGAGTCAGCAGCTTGTCAGATGTTTCAGCATCCTCTGAGTGAAAAGGTCAAATGCTCTGGTTTGGATCCTTCAGTTCAGCTGTGTGGTATTTGCTGCACATAGAACCACAGAATCAGAGAACTGTTTAGGTTGGAAGGGACCTCAGAGTTCATCCAGTTCCAACCCCTCTGCGATAGGCAGGGACAGCTCACACTAGAACAGGTCGCTAAAGGTCTCATCCGACCTGGCCTTGAACACCTCCAGGGAAGTTATGGATCACAGAATCTTTGATCACAACCTTCCTGGGCAACCTGTGCCCACCCTCACTGTGAAGAACTGGTGTCTCACCACCCTCACTGTAAAGACCTTCTTCCTAACATCCAGTTTCAATCTCCCCTCTGCCAGTTTAAACCCATTCCTCCTCATCCTGTCATTACAAGACCTTGTCAATAGACCCTCCCCAGCTCTCCTGTAGGCTCACTTCAGATACTGAAAGGCCACTCCAAGGTCTCCTGGAAGTCTTCTCTTCTCCAGGCTGCAGAGCCCCAACTCTCTCAGCCTGTCCTCAGAGCAGAGCTGCTGCAGCCCCCTGAGCATCTTCATGGCCTCCTCTGGACTCACTCCAACAGTTTGATTCCAAGGAGAAGGCCTTTAACCCTTGCAGGAAAGCAAGCCCACCAAAACACATTAGATGCCAAACTTCTCTATCCCCTGAGACTTGTCTTCCTTGCAGCATTTCACATTCCTGGTGCACTCACTATTCTTGGTGGAAAACCACTCCAGCTGTGCCACTCTGAATGAGATTCTTCTACATCCTGCAGTCAGGGGAATGACAGAAAAGGAAATTATTTCCATGGTTTTAGCCATCCCTCTTTTTGAAACATTTCAGGACTTTTCAACCTGTTAATCTTTCTGGGTTTGTCTTTTTTTTTTTTTTCCCTTCCTCCTCACATGCAGTCTTTGCTCATTTAAATAAGCTGGGAGAAAGGAGCTGTTTGCTTAAGGCACAAGGCTGAGACTGAGGAAATCTGGACTCTTCCAGATACTGTCACAGACTCTGATCTTGGGCAGCTCTTGGTGGATGATCACCCTTCTGGCTGTTTTAGCTGAAGTGAGAACAGCAGTTTGCAGTACTGTCAGCTGAGGGTTTAGGAGATGCTGTAAGAGAAAAGTTTAGAAGAATGTTCAGAGTAATTCAGCTCTGGATTGAGATGCAGCTGGCAGGAGCAATGGGCAATTGCCTGCTCTTTGATACAGACAGGGGATGTGTTCTTCCTCCCAGCTGTTGTTGTCCATGGCCATTATTCCAGAACTACTGGACATGCTCATGCCTCCCTGTGGCACAGCTTCCACAATGAGGTCACCTGCAGCTTGGCAGTACAGCTGTTTCCTTTGCCTTCATTTTTAATTCATGGGCTTGTTGTGGGTGTTGGGGTTTTTTTGGTGGGGTTTTTTTGTATTTTTTTTTATCTGCTGTTTATTCTGCAAGCCCCTTTTGGACACATTGATGCCTCCAGCAAGCTTTGTATGCCAGGGAATTATGGGTCCAGAGATTCTGCAAATCTGCATCCCAGCCAAAGCTTTTGAAAGCTGCTTCTTTTGAATGCCATGCATTTGGCTCACACCCCTCCTTTCCTCTCTGTCTGGCTCTCTCGCTCTCTTCCTCCCTTTCCTCTCTCTTCCCTTCTCTTTCTCTTCCCCTATTGCTCCTCTTTTCCCCCCTTTGTCTTTCTCACCCCACTCTGTTGTTCCTCTTTCCTCTCTCCCTTTCCCTTTCTTTTCCCTCTTGCCCACCTCGTGACCCCCTCAGTGGTGATGGCAAACAGCCCTGCCTGGTGAACAGCTTGGCTGGAAGGAGTGGAAAGGTGCCTTGGCCTTCAGCAAAGATGAGCTAGAAGAGACTGAGACTGTTCACTGCAGCCTGCGTCGGGGCTAATGCCTGCAAGATTGCTCTGGGAGTTGCCACCCGAGCAGCCCTGATATGTCAGACAGCTGCAGATGATGTTCTGACATTCAGCTCCTCCATCCCAACCCTCTGACGCCTATCCCTTGCCCCAGCAGCAGGGACAACATCCTTTCCCTTCGAGCTCTTTTCCTGACTCTCTGGTTTATTTTTAAATATTAAAGCGGTCTGGGTTCCCCTCGTAAATCAGAGGGTGTGTGAAGCGCCGGTTCCTTGTAGCTGGAGGCTGTTTTCCCCTCCGATGGACCACAAGCCTCCTTTCTCTATCATCCCTCCTCTCCATCCCTCCTCCTGGCCCTCCTCCCCCGCCCAGCCTCAGCAAGCTCAGCTGCACAGAACGCCAGCCAATCTGTTCAGGAAAGGAGAAAACCAGGAGGGGGAGAACATTTCCCTTTGATTTATACAGAAGCTGAGTTGGCAGAGAACTCAGCTCAGGGGTGGGTGGAAGGGGAACCAAAAAGCAGATTTGTGATGCATGGGCACACTCTCCCCTGGGGTGGTGCCAGTCAGCACAGCAGCCAAAGCCGGCGGAGAGGCTTTGCAGGTTCCGTGTGTGCGCCCAAGGCGTCCTCCTTCCCAGCCTATTCCCATCGCCAGGCGAACACCCCCACAGTCTGGGCTTGGATTAATTTTAAAGTGACATTAGAGATAACGCAGGCCGGCTCGTTAGCACCAGACAAAACACACAGAGCCCTCTGCAAGGACAGGCTCAGGAAGGAGGGGGAGGTCAGCAGCCAAGGGCTTTGCTCATTCCCACAGTCGGTCTCTGAGCCGGGGTCAGCTCTCAGATGGGAAGGATGTGGCTGGGACTGGAGTGAAGGGATAATGAAAAAAAGGGAAAGGGAAGCTCTTTCAGGCACCGGAGTGGAATCCTCTGACAGAAATCACAATGTCAGGTCAATGAAATCCTGCAGCTGGACTCAGGGCACAGAGGATGTTGCCAGGCACCTCCCACCCGCTCCATTCGTTCGTGTAAGGCATCCTGCAAAAAGGAATCCAAAGAGGCTCCAGGTTTATATTTGCTTGCTTTGGGAGTGATGGTAAGTGGAAAGGACAGCAAAAGGAAGATGTAGGATATGTAGGCTGGTTCCATCAAGCCCTAAGCAAGCATGCAGAACCTCCTAGCTCCATTTTGAGCTGCCACACAGTTCTTCTGGAACACTTCAGCTCTGGTCTGTTCTGTCCTCACTGCTCCATTTTAAATCTGCCTTAAACTCACACACCCAGGACTTGACTAACACACAGATCCTGAGCTGCCAGAGTCCTGCACTCCCACCCTTGCACACAGTAGCTGCTGTGTTTGTGTCACAGATCTAATCATCTGCTTTCCCAGTGCTTGTGCTCCTTCCTGGCCTTCCCATTGACCTCAGACTTCTTGTCCAGCTATTTTCAGCCTTCATCCCGAGGTGGCTGACATCCAACCAACATCCTGCTGTTCTAGACCTTAAACTTGTTTTGATTGAAACCTGTTTGTTACACTGAGGTGAGGTGATTTCTGTTCTGACTGTGCTCTCACATGGCAGTTAACAGCAGGACCAAACTGGTGCCTTCCTGGGTGCCTCCAGGATGGGATTGCTTTATTTCACGGGATGAACTGATACCTCTGCACCATTTCATTCCAGTACTGGAAGTATCTCATGGACAGAAGAGGAAAACCTAATGAGGACAGCAATTTGCCACGCATAACTCTGGTGACACTGCCCCTGGCTTGTTGTTTGGCTCAGTTTTGCAGGAGGCAGGATGTGTGATACAGAGAGCAGAAAGCATCACAGACCCCAGCTATGGATGAGCATGGGGCAGGCTCCATCGATCTTGGTCGAGTGACTGACTCCAGCTGAAATGATAATTCAGCCCAGTCTGAGGACTGAAGTGGAGAAAGGCTTCCCTGGGTCTCCAGCCATGGCTCCTCAGCTCCCCTTTCAAGCTCTCCTTGTTGTTTGCCTCTTTCCTCCAGCAGTTTTGCTGGATGGAGGTGGCTATAAAGCCCTGCTTGCCTTTGAGAGAAGAGTAACCTGGGAGCTTAGCACTTACTCACAGCTGTTCAGTTTCTGAGTTCTCATTTATGCCACGGTGGGCTGACATCTGTCCTGGTGACACTTTATTTGTCATCTGCAGTGTCCTGTGGGGACTCAGGCCAGTCATGGCCAGATGGCCTGTGGCCAGAATTGCTGGAAAACTGAACCACTAAGACAATCTCCTTCCATTTCACTCCTCCCAACAGGTATCCAGTCTCAGCACCCATCTGGATGACAATCAAACCCCCAGCCCTAAACTCTCACAACTCTACCCCGAATAAGATCTCAGTCTTCAGCTATCCCCTTCAGTTGCAGGGTGAGCACAAATTAGTTTCCAGTTTTCTCCATAGGTTGTGTGTGCATCTATAAATAAACAGAGCAGAATTCTGGTGACGGAAGTGCTGCCCTCCCCTTCCCTGCCTCAGGAGCATCTTGTTCCCATCTCCCTCCAGCAGAATACTGAGCCAGAATGAAATGCCTGCTCCCAGTAAGTACTGTCAGCACAGCAGCTGGGGAGAAGAATATCTGAGGGAAATGCACAAGTGCACTGGCATTTATTTACTTCCTGGGGATATTTATATAGCACAGACCTCAGAGCACAAGTGCGCTTCATGCTTCTGTCGACTAAGGAGGGGAAATGAGACTCTCACATAGGCTGCACTCTGTGCTTTTTGATCACAGAGCCCCATCAACTGCCGTGGATAGACCCCAAGGCTCTGAGGGTTACTATGATGCACTCATCCTGTCTGACCATTGCTTGTGGGAGGCAAACCACCAGGCAAGATTGACAGTGTGGAGTAAGTTTAACTGTCAGCACTGGTTTGGTTGTTGTGCTAGTTCTCAGATCCATAACTCTCGAGGACCACTTAGCTCATGGAGCCCTAATTCTGAGAAAAGATTAATAGGCAGCTTATCACAAAGTCCTGCCCTGCTGCCTTGCTCCCTGCAGTGTGCACAGCACTTGGAGGATGACAAGCATGGGGGAAGCAGCATGATGCTCTGCTGAGACAAGGCAGCTGGCAGGCTTGGCTCTGCTCAGAAGTGCCACTGGTTCTTTTCCTGGCCCTTAGCAAGTCACTCAGAACAGGGTATGACAGCAGCATGGATCCCACTACGTGACTGCAACTCCTTTTCCTGGGCGGATGCCTGGCCCTGCCCTCGTGGAGCTAAGGAGGACTGCTACTGGACAATATTCCTACAGGAAACGAGCTCCTTGTTCTTGTTTCACACAGAAACCGAGGCTAACCCTGCAGAGACCTCCGACGGCTGCTGTCCCAGACACCCCCAGTTATTTCCTGTGTCTGTGCACCTGGGCTCTGAACTCAGTGTCTGTCTGCTGAGGGGGAAGAGGAAGAGGAAGGGCTGGGTTAGTGGTCATGCAAGAGGCTGGTTTCCTTCCCAACAGGCTGGTTTCATCAAAGCGAGGGTGCTGAGTAATGGACAGCCCCTGCCCAGGGCTAGCAGCACCAGACAGGGGAGACCTTTGTTCCTGTTTGGAGGGCGAAGGCTACAGGAGAAAGGAGGAAACCCAGAGATGAGAGTGATTTGGCCTTGTGCCACCAGTACACACTGGTTTATTAATAGGAGCTGCACATGTTTCTGAGCTGTGGAGCCAGCCAGACACTGCAGCAGCAGCAGCAGCAAGCCAGGGCTGTCTCCTCACTGCCCTCCTGCAGTAACTTACCACCCATGCACAAGGCAAGGTGATGCCCTTCTGGGAGGATGCAGTGGGAATGAACAGGAACAACAGCCATGAAAGCTGTTGCAAGCAGGAATTTATCTACTGAGAACTGGTCTTTGGGGGTGGCACTTTCCTAAAGCTGCCCTGACTTAGTGGGATTCTAGGAGATGATTTGAGCAGCTCTTGTTTCTGTCAGTGAAGTACACAGGAGCTCTGCTGACACTCAAGTTGCAGAACCCAACACTGAAATTCCAGAAGCAAAAATGTTAACCAATTGTGAAAGGCTTCTGCTATGTGAGATGGGATTTCTCTTGGGGTTTACAGCAAGCACATTCTCTGTGGTGGCACTAGAGCACTGCTGGACTCCCATAAACTTATTGGACCAGTTCATGCTCTCAAGCAAGTAACACTCTCAGCCTGTGCCAGAGGCTTTCGTGACCCTCACCAGTACAGTGCCTGACTGTCTCACAGTCAGTTTTTCTACTCCTCACCCTTGTAAAATAAGAGAGGTTTGTTCCTGCAGCATTTTAGATAGGAATTTGACACCCTGGAAAGCTAAATCAGTTGGCAGAGCTGATATGGAAGGTCTGCACTGACAAAGCAGAGTGAATGCAGCTCTCCCAGCTGCTGCAGCGGGGTTGGAATCGCTGCACCAGCCTCTGCTGTGCTTTGCTGAGCAGCTCTCACACTCCAGCAGCAGAGAGCCAAATCCTGAGAACATGTTCTGCTTTCTGAATGCTTTGGTTTGCCCATGCAGCATTCTTCAAAGGTGATCATTTGCAGCAAATTGATCCTGACAATTATTTGTATTCGAGTGTCTTCTGCATCATGAATGAGTTTCATTTCAACCAGAGGGGGCTTTTAAAATGGCCTTTATTGTGCTTCCTTCAGGTGGGCATTCAGATGGCCAGCTGGTTGCTGGAATGAGGGAAGCTGACCTTACTTCATTTGTCCTTTTCCCTGTTTGCTTTCGAAGAAAACCTATGCTGGGTAAGACTGCTGCCAGTATCCCCATCTAAATCTGTGTGCAATTTATGCACAGAGGCCAGTTCAAAGGAGAAAAAGCCATCAGCAGCCTCCTTTATTTGCTAAGGTTTTATCTCATTGATTAGCAGAAAAAACAGGGACCTCCTTCTTCTGTTCAGGAGCCAGCACTCTGGGTGCTACTTGCTTTGCTTTTCTTTTTTTTTTTCTTCGCGGCTGATATGCACCAAATTGTTTCTGTAATTGACATAATTTGTATTCAGTTCTCATTAGATTATTCCCACCTACAATTATTCTTCAGAGGTCTTCATCCATGAAATGACCTGCTCTGAGACAAGCTGTCCCAGGGAGCCCAGTGGAGCTGGTACTACACGAGTAAGGCTGATAGCACTTTGATCCCAAGCTGGTTAGGCTGTAGTCGCTCAGTGTCTCGTCCTACAGGGAGGCAGGATGACTGCACACAACAGAGCAAGCTGGGAACATTTGATTCACCATCACAGATTCTTTTGCCCATGTCTGCCTATTTGATTTAAAAATATATACATGCCAAGGGGCTCAAGATGTCTCTTGTGCCCCATTTAGCATCTGCTGAGCATCCCAGAGCAGCCTGCAGTGTAACACAAGTCACTGGAGGATAGATTTGATAGAGGGGGGGGAAAAAAACAAAGCAATTGATACCCTCAGGCTCCAGAAAGTCTTCAAACTGATTCTGGCTGACTACAGGCAACAAAGCAATTTATGGCAACGTGGCTGAAAGTTCCTTTTATTTCAAAGCTGCTAAACCCTCCCTGGCACTTAAAGTCACTTTTCATAAGGCAAACCTGGTGAGCTTGCTGAGTTCCCGAGATCTCAGCCCCAGGAAGCTTTTAACAGGAGTCAAAAGAGACATTAAGCACTGGAGAGGAATCAGGGAGACATAAACCAGAAATTAGGGTTTAACACGGGGCCACGAGGGGCTCGGGAAAGAAGAGGCAATGTTTTTTGTTTTGTTTTGTTTTCATGTCTTGTTTCCTTCCTGTGGCATTTCCCTTTGGGTCAGACCTCCAGTGCAGCTCTTTCTGTGGAAGTGGCCAATGAATGGAAGTGCACTCTGCAGATGGGAGCTGGGGTGTTTGGAAGTGGCTGTTTGGAAAGTGGTAGCCAGATTATTTTATTTTAAGGCTCTATTGCAGCAAAAGGCAGGAAAACAGACAGGGGGAGAGTAGTGAGTGGTTCACTGGCACCGATTGTCTACCACAGCAGGTTCAGCACTTAAATTTGAGTGACTTCTCTCTCCAGATGGTTGGTGGGAGCTGACTACCCAGCTCTTTGCATAGCATGCTCCATAATGAAAACGTATGGCATCACTTCTATCTTTTAAAAGCTTTTTTTCTCCAGCCCAAGTATAGCTTCACTGTGTTATGGATCCCTGCTCTGCCTGATGCAGGAAAAAAATGAGGAACCGTTGTACACCTAACCAGGGCCTCTGCACGAGGAGCTCCTTTATCTCCAGACAGACAAGCTCGTGCTTCTACAACTGCACCATCCTGCCATGGTGTGAGTGTAGTCTTCCTCTCCTTTTGCTGCTGCCTCTGCTGCTCCTTTCACTTCCACTGTAACTGAGGTTTGTTTCTCTCCAAAGTCATGTAGGAATTTTTTTTTTCTGAAAGCCACAGAGGATTCACACTGCTTCAGACACCTCTTTTGTTACCATCCAAATCTGCTGGGGCCCCAAGCACAACATAGGCAGAGCTACTAATTAGGAATCTCCCCAGTACAAGCAAGAGAAATTGATTGAATGCCTTTCATTTTGCATATTCTGTTGTCAGTTTGCTTGCTTTTCCTTGCCCTAAATACTCAGTGCAAGAGGTGGCTCATGTGTAGCCCCTGGCAAATTCAGGTGAGCTAAAGGATGTAGCTTTGTGTCATAGAATCATAGAATCTGTCAGGGTTGGAAGGGACCACAAGGATGATCCTGTTCCAACCCCCCTGCCATGGGCAGGGACACCTGACACTAGATCAGGCTGGCCAGAGCCTCATCCAGCCTGGCCTTAAGCACCTCCAGGGATGAGGCTTCCACCACCTCCCTGAGCAACCCCTTCCAGGCTCTCACCACCCTCATGGTGAAGAACTTCTTCCTAACATCCAGTCTGAATCTCCCCATTTCCAGCTTTGTTCCTTTCCCCCCACTCCTATCACTTCCTGACAGCCTATAAAGTCCCTCCCCAGCTTTCTTGTAGCCCCCTTCAGATACTCAAAGGCCACAATAAGAGGCCTTGCTTGTTTGTTTGTTTTTCTCAATGGTGTCAGGAGATTCCAAACCTTTAAACAAACCTGAGCTAGACTGGATTCTGCTGACTCCTTTGCAGCCAAAAGGAAGCCTGAGTTCCTAGACAGGCGTTCCCATGCTCTGGTTAACCTCAGCTTACAGGTTGCAGATGCTGTGTGTGACACACTGGGTTCCCTTTGTTTCCTTCAATTTTCGTTTTCCATCCTAGACGTGGTGTGAAGTGGGAAATGCAATCAGTGCAGGAGGTAGAAGCCATAAACAAAAAGGAGTGGTTGAGCCTCAGCGAGCTCTGGAGCACAGTTGTTGAAACAAACCACTGGTGACCCAGAAAGATCTGAAGCTAAACAGAAGGCTTTCAAGACAGAAATGTGGGACAAAGATGGCATAGATGGGTTGGTAATGGTCTCATCTTTTCTTTTCTAGGCTCTGTTGCAGATGTAGCTTTAAAATAATAGCAGCATGTTGGATCCACAAAAGGGCAAACCTGAGGGCTGGGAAACCTTTATCTATTGTTGGACTCACATTGTGACTTTGCCTTTCTAAACCTGGAGAACCAGCTTGTAAAAGATCCCACCAGGCTGAGCTGCAGGCACATGAACAGAATCATTCAGCTTCCATCTCAGGATGTGTAAATACAGAATACCTTTACCATCTGTTGGTGAGACATGGAAAAAGGAGAAAATAGCTGGTGCTGATGTCTGAGATGTGCAACACTGAGGGAGCTGGGGCTGTTTAGTTTGGAAAAGAGGAGGCTGAGGGGAGACCTCATTGCTGTTTGCAGCTACCTGAAAGGGACATTGTGGAGTGGCTGCTGCTGGGCTCTGCTCACAGATAATTGGAGACAGAACAAGGGGGAATGGCCTGAAGCTGAGACTGGGGAGGTTTAGACTGGACGTTAGGAAAAAGTTTTTGATGGAGAGAGTGGTCAGGGAGTGGAATGAGCTGCCCAGGGAGGTGGTGGAGTCACTGCCCCTGGCTGTGTTTAAGGGTCGTTTGGATGTGGTGCTTAAGGCTATGGTTTAAGGTGAATCTTGCAGAGTAGGCTTCTAGGTTGGACTTGTTGCTGCTGAGGGGCTTTGCCAACTTGGATGTTTCTGTGATGCTATGAACACAGGAAGCACTGCTCTTCCCAGCCTTAAACCCCCCCAGCCCTGTGTAAATGTGCAGGCATTCTGCAGCCAGAAGCTCCAGGCCTTCTCCACGAGCAGGAGGTGAGCAGGGCAGTATTGTTGCTCTCGGGGAGCAGGGTGTCATGAGAGGATCTTCTGCTGTTCTTCTGCACTTTGCAGGCCACCTCTGCAGCACCATGTTCAGGTTTGGGCTCCACAGTACAGGAAAGAAATTACCTTCTTGTGTTCAGTCTAGACACAGGAAAAGCTTTTAACTGAGAGGAAGGAGTCAAACACTGGAACAGGCTGCTCAGGGAGGCTGTGGAGTCTCCATCCTTGGATATATTCAAATCCAGCTGGATGTGGTGCTGAGCCTACTCTGGCTGACCCTGCTTGTGTGAGGTGCTTGGATGAGAGGAGCTCAACCTCAGTAACTCTGTGCTAAACTGCATCCTGATTTGTCTCATGATGCCTCAAACCCCATTCTGTGCTAACAAGTGGGGAGTCTGAACAGTAATTTAGATGGGAAGTGAGATGAGGTTCTGAGATGTCAGGATGGCAGAGAGCTCTCTATCTCACAGTGCTCCTGAGCACCTTTGCCTGGAATTCACTCTGGGCATTTTTTTTTTGTTTTTCCTTTCCCTTCAGACATTCTCCAGCCTTTGCAAAGGAAACTGCAGCAACAAATCAGATTGTGCAGTCACATATCTTAAGTCCTGAAGCAAAATTCAGCAGTTTTAGAGGGACAGCATAAAAGGAAGCGGGGCGGGGGAAGTGGGGTGGGAAGTATTTATAATCCCTTTAATATTTTAAATTTTAATTATTTCCAAATTGGGTTAGCGAGACTGACAAGAATACTGCATCTAAAGCATGGAGCCCAGAGGCAGCACTGGAAAATGAGAGGAGAAATTAATAATAAAAAAACCCCCATTGCTTCCAGGCAGCAGACTGGAACACTGACATTCCATTACTCCGTCTGTCTGCTGAATTCATTTAGCATCTGTGGCCTAAATAGGCTAGTTTTAAAGAGGCATGCTCCAGTTTTGATGTTGGCAGGGGGCTGTCAGAGGCTTTTTCTGTCTGGAGAAGGCACCTCAGGTTGTGGTTAATAGGCTAGAGCAAGGCTAACCTCTCAGCGGCTGCAGCTACCATCACAGCCTGGAGTGGTTTGTAATTCCTTACAGGCTGGGGGCTGCAGTCAGCATTTGGGCCACTGCAGTCAGGTCTCTGAGGGCAAAGCTGGAGCAGTAACCTGCCTGTGTGACTGTAGGTCTCAATCTGCAGAGGTGTGACATCAGCCAGCACTAAAGCCCTTCCCAGTGGCTCTGCACTCAGAAGCTCTGCTCTTACACTTCTCTGCCCAGCAGCACAGCTCTCCTTGGCACAAAGGGTCCTCTTCCAGGGGTGCCACCCCAGATGTCCTTGCAGCAATTGCTGCAACACACAGGGCCTTTCTTCCTCGGGGTGCTCCTTTCCTGCTGCTAACTCCATTCACCTTTGCATGGCTTCTGTGAGATCAAAAGCCTGAGGCAGGCTGCCTGCAGTGTACCACAGAGCTTACAGGCAGGGACTGGAGGCTAGAGAGAGATGCTTGACAGCAGGCTGGAAGGGGAAGAGGAGAATGATTCCCACTTAATTTCCTAGAAACCTACAAGTGGTTCACTTCTGGGTATTTTCTGCAACATCTGGATGCCAGGAGGAGAAAAGGTACCAGTGTAACCTCCTGGTAAGATCAACTGTTTAAAGCTTTCCCTTTATTTCCAGTCCTCCTTGGCTTCTTTCCCAAGACTGCAGACACAGGCCTGTGAATTTCCTCAGAGTAAATCTAAAGTGTTCTGGGGGTTCTGTTCCCATTTTATGCTAATAATCTTTGCTTGTCTTTCCCCTAATTTATCATCTTCAAGGTCTTCGTGTAAATTACGCAGAAAGGAAACCCCTGGATTTTCTGGAAAGTCACAGATAAGCTGTTGAAATTGCCTTTTTTTTCTTCCTCTTCATTGTTCTTTGCTCTCCCTGTGGCTTTTATCAAAAGTTTCTGTCGAGTTTAGTGGAGCAGACAGAAAGCATGATAAAAAAAATGTCGCTGGTGCAATCTACCATGAAACACAGCTGTGCTTTTTGATTTCAAGCATACAGGATCTTATCCAGCAAGATCCTCCGAGCCACCTACAAAGTCCAAGTCCTCAGCTCTCATTAGCTGAGTGAATCCCTCTTGGGCTCTTGGACTTTATTAGCTGGCAGACAATGACTCTGTCCAGTCTTGAAGGAAGGAGGAAAGGCTTCTTTAGGTCATGTGCTGGGAGTAAGACCTCCTGAACTGCCCATAGTTGCTATTGAGTTTGCTGCCAAGAAGATGCTGCTGAATCCTGAGAATGCTTCATCTGGCTAATATTTTGGGCCTGAAGAGAGTCTTGCCTACTGCCATCCAGCAGTAAGCAACACTGACACAGCATCCTCCATCAGAACAACTGCCCTGCAAATGTAGTCACAATTTGATTACTTTCAGAGAATCACAGAATGCCAGGGGCTGGAAGGGACCTCCAAAGCTCATCCAGTCCAACCCTCCTGCTGGAGCAGATCACACAAGAAGGCATCCAGGCAGGTTCCCTCTCCAGAGAGGGAGACTCCATAACCCCCTTGAGGAGCCTGTTCCTGAGTTCTGTCACCCTCACAGCAAAAAAAAAATCCTCCTCATGTTTAAATGAAACTTCCTCTGCCTCAGCTTACACCCAGTGCCCCTTGGCCTGCCATTGGGCATCACCTACCAGAGCCTGGCTCCAGCCTCCTGGCACTCAGCTTTACATATTGATAACCATTGCTGAGGTCACCTCTCAGGCTCCTCTTCTCCCAGCAGCACAGCTCCAGCTCCCTCAGGCTCTCCTCCTAACAGAGTTGCTCCATTCCCTTCAGCATCTTTGTGTCTCTGCACTGGACTCTCAAGCAGTTCTGTGTCTCTCTTGAACTGGGGGGCCCAGAACTGGAGACAGCACTCCAGATGTGGCCTCAGCAGGGCAGAGCAGAGGGGCATCCTTTTCTCCTCCTTTGGGCATCTTCTGCTGGATTCTGCAGACACTGAAGTCAGAGCTAAATTGATTTAAGAATGGACTTGCCAAGTGTGAAGTTGGCACTAATGCTTCCTGATATCATCCCTTTAGAGCCACTGCTTTAGCTGCTGCTGAAACTGTGCTTTCGAAACTTCGGTGCTTTGTCCTGGACTAATAATTCATGTTTCCAGAAGGGCTGTCTTCTTCTTATTCTTTTTTCTCCCCCTGTTTTTATTCATTTCAACAGAACTGAAAATAAATACCTGGCTTTCATCTTCCCAAGTGTACTGCAGGGAAGTGGCTGCAGGAGCCAGCCTCTGGAGAGCTGCTTTTAAGAAATGCTACTATTCCTTCTTTCTCCCATTAGGCAGCAGTCCAGCCAAATTTACCTTTGCTTTTACTTAAACATATTTCTTTTTCTGTTCTTTTCAGACAGCAGCAGTCTGGCCTCAGGCAGATCTCCTGAGAGCCCTGGTTAAAATGCACCTGTGCTGCACAGGCAAACAGCTATTACGGAGCTGCCGTTGCTCTGTCTCAGCTGAAACAGAAATATTTCACCGTGGCTCACGCTCCTCCTCGCAGCTCTTAAGGGATTCATCTCCATCACAAAGGAAATGTCCTGTAGTGTTGAAAGAGGACTTAATTTCACTTACCATTATTTCACAGAATGAGAACTGTACAGTCAGAAACCACCAGAGGATTTTCTGCAGTTTTCATTGAATCCTTTTTGGCTTCTGGCTCCCAACTATTGCTTCCAACTCACAGCCTTTTCTGCTAAGCTTCTTTCCTGAACCTCTCACCTCTGCCTTTCCTTTCTTTTCTTCCTGTTGATAACTAACTCCCAATTAGATCCATGCCCAAAACTATCCAAGGCTGCTCACTATCTTCTTCTTCCCTCTGCTTACATACTTGAGTGGCAGTGTCTGCCCTGCCTCTGTCGAGGACAAACAGTTCTGTAATCCTGTCAAAACCAGCACAAGAAGGCCTATTTTTGGTCAGCATGTACATATTAGAGAGGGGATTATTGATGGTAACAACTCAATGGCTTCACTGACTTGTATTTAAGTTGTATTTGACAGCTTCCATTTCTTTAAGAACTTTCCTTCAGGGAGCAGCTGAGTTCATTTTCTGAAAAGCAGCAACGCCCTCCCCCAGGTTGTTTCTTGACTGGAGTAATTGCTGTGACTCCTCAGGTCCCAGACAACCAACACATAATTAGTTCCAATTAAGTTCTCTCACAGGTGCTTGTGAAATTGCCATTTGGAAGCAGCAGCTTCTCCTGAAAGATGAGTTTAGTAGTGGGGAAGGGAGCACTGAAGATCAGAGCCAGAAGAGCAGTCCTGGTGGTGGAGTGTTTCAGTATGTTCCTCCTCAGCAAATGCCCAGGACTGGATGAACTGCCAGGTATGAGCCTCTTCTGGGAAAGCTGCTGTGGCTGGCAGGGTTTTGGAGGCCACTTGGGATATTTCACTGTCTGCTGATTTTGGTGTCAGGAAGGTACCTGCGTGCTCTTGAAAATCTAAGCATTATTTAAGGGTTTAGGTACTTAAATGGAAACTTAGAGCTGCCTTCCAGTACCTGAGGGGATCTGACAGGAAGGCTGCAGGAGGACTTTTCCTGAGGGTGTCTAGAGACAGGCCAAGGGGGAATAGCTTGAGGCTGAGGCACAGCAAGGGTGAGAATGGAGCTGAGGAAGAACTTCTGCAGTATGAGTGTGGTGAGACTCTGGAATGGGCTGATTAGGGAGGTTGTGGATGCCTCCTCCCTGGGGATGTTCAAGGCTGGTTTGGATGAGGCTTTGAGCAGCCGAGTCTAGTTGAGAGGTGTCTCTGCCCGTGGCAGAGAGGTTGGACTAGATGAGCTGAGATCACTTCCAACCTGGGCTGTTCTGTGATGCCCGTGCCACTTGCCAGGTACTCTGCCTTGTTACAGAAGTAGAGGATACAATCACAGAATGTTAGGGGCTGGACGGGACCTCGACAGATCATCTAGTGCAGCCCACTTGAAATTCTCTGGTTTGTTTGAAAATGGGAACATTAAGACTGTGCTTATTTTAATGCAAGTGTTTATCAGTCATTTATTCTGCAGCTGTGTTTCTTGCCTTCCAGGGGAGCAGCAAGTTAGCCCCTGGAGTCAGGTTAGCTCAATTCGTGCACCTCTCTTGCATACATTCAAAGAAATGGGTTTGTGATCCATATGGAAATCACTTTGGTGAAATCTGTACCAGAAGAGATTTCTGTCGTGGGAGAGGGATGAAATGCCACCTATTCCAGTGGTTTGCAGTCTATGACCTCTGGAAAGTGCTATCTCCTCTAGGAAAGAGCCTGGGTGTCTCATTTCTCTAGATGTGACACCCAGCAGTTAGACAATTGCTTTTTTT
>VWZI01023716.1:856416-870108 GCA_013396835.1 Psilopogon haemacephalus | reverse complement strand
GTAAACCTTTGCAGTTGTAGAGACAGCCTGAAAAGCTGCTAACATTTTCAACTGCGGAGCGTAACACTGAATAAGGGGAGTTGCACAATTTCTGTCAAAACTGTGTTTAATGGGAAATAGAGTTTTGATAAAATAGCATTTTCACCCAAAATAGCTGCATGCCGTGGAGAAGGCTCCTTCCTCACTGCAATATTTTGACANCTTAAATCAGACTTCCTTTTGTTTGCCATCTTTGCCAAGTCCTTGTAAACCTTTGCAGTTGTAGAGACAGCCTGAAAAGCTGCTAACATTTTCAACTGCGGAGCGTAACACTGAATAAGGGGAGTTGCACAATTTCTGTCAAAACTGTGTTTAATGGGAAATAGAGTTTTGATAAAANGCTCTTTGGTTTTAACATTGTGATACTTTGGGGGGGTGGGGGGGTGGTGTTTATCTGGCCCCACCTCTAGGTTTCTGTTGTAGGATACTCAGCTCCCTGTTTAGAAAGCTGAGTTTCAATGGCTTTTGAGCTGAGGAAAAGACCTCTTGAAAGTGTGACCCAAGTAGAATTAGAAATCAAAGGAAGCAAAGAGAGTCTGTTTTCTTGTTCAAATAACTCTCAGGATCTTTAAGCCATTTAAAAAAAATACTTATCCATGGAAAGTGATTCATGGCCTCATTAGTTCTTTTCGATAGGTTTCCCTGCCTAACTTTCAGATGTGTGATTTGTTAACCAAATTATGTAAGGAATGCTTAAAAAAAGAAAAAAAGGCAGCCAGAAAACACACACAAGAAAAGCACAAAACCCAAACCACCAAAACCACCTTAATTTTGTGCTGTGAAGTGAATGATACTGATGGCTCCCTCAACCAGGCTGTGGTAACATCTACTGGGAGTGTGTAATACATTGTGTGGTCTTCATACCTCTGCCTCTTAGCTGGGTGGCGTAGCACAAACATGCAGCACCAAGCAGGTCCAGAGGGACTGCAGGATGGTGTAGCAAGAGTTGGCATCCAGATCCACTGCCTAGGTGCCAACACACAGGACAGTTCATGGGGTAGACTGAGAGGGAGCCTGTGTGTGACACCAGCTCCTTACCACGCTGGCTGAAATAAATCAACGTGGGAACAGATCCACAACGACAGGCAAAAGATTTGCCTAGCTCAGTGTCCTGTCTCTGAGAAGTGCTCCTGTCATGTGCCCAGGGAAGAGAACAGCAGAGGAAAGGTACAAAAATACATACCCAGCAGAGACCCCCAGGCTCCAGGTTCCAAGGATGTGAGCCCAAAGTGCTGCTTTTTTAATGCAGGCTTTGTCAAAGTTTCTTGTGTCCGACTGCTGTGTCAATGTAAGCACTCCCCACGTGCTGTGGCAAGGCACTGCAGTTTACTGCTGTCTGCATAGCAATTGTTCTGTGCTTATCTTTCTCTGCTCCCTTTTCTGTAGCCTTTCCAGCCTTTTCTTTTTCCGGAAGCAAGGGGGAAGAGGGCAGTCCTGGATCCAGATGTGGGCATGCTGCTGGATTTACCTGGTGCTGTAACCTGCTGCCTGTTTCAGTTTCTTGTGGTTCCCCTGAATGTTACTAAATCTCATGGGGTTTCCACGGAAGGTTTTATTACAGGACAGGTTTCTGTGTGTTGACATGACAGCTTTGTCCTCATCAAGAGGGACTGAGTGGGTGAAAGGAGGAGAAGGAAAGGCTCAGAGTCGTGGGCAGGAAGTGTTGTTTCGTTTGTGCCTTCCCTGGCAGAGACACTTCTTAGCGTTTCTCCTTGTAGCTGATGGTCACCGATCTTTGAGAGTCCTTTTTTAATTCCCAGCTTAAGATGCTTTGCCAGTGATGTGTGAGATGAATCTGCAAGCTGTGTCTAAAGCACTGTTGTCATTGATTATTCCAGGACAACAGTGAAGTAGAAGAAAAGCATCATGAATATCCAGCTCTCTGGCAAGTGCTGTCTGGTGTGTGTTCCAGACCGGACCTGGGATAGCTTTTAGGAGGCTTTGTTAACTCTAGAATTAGTATCTAACACACCCTTTATTTCTTCTGGTTTGCATGAAGGTAGTGTGCAAGTAGCAAAACCCTACACTAGTGAGCATCTGGAAATCTTAAGGCTGTGTCCATACTAGTAAACTCCTGGATGCCTGGGAGTGTTCCCAGCAATGTTCCCCACACGTGGAACATGATCCTGCACTGCTGGAGTGCTGGAATGTTTCTTGGCAGAATTTCGGCCCACGACAGCTACGTTTTCCTAAGCCGTTCCCAGGTATGGTTTGAAGTTGGGGGTCGTGCCCCATGAGTGGTTTATGTGCAGTCACCACACTTCAGAGTGATTTCTGACCCTGTGCCAGCTGCCCTTCACCTTGGGAGCCTTCCTATGCACTTTTAACGAGTGGCAGGTTACAGGGAGGTAAAATCTGGCTAACCCCCCCCCCTTTTTGCTTTTCACGTCACCTGTGCCTTTTAAAGGATGTGACAGCACCGCTGAAGGCACTTCAGGAGGTTGTTTACATGATGTTTACTTTAAATGATGCTCCTGCGGGTGTCAGTGCAGCTGATGCAGTGCTCAGTAATTGCCTTTGATCAGGCAGAAAGACTCAGTGGCTTAAAATGATGTTGGCGGGCGTGAACTTTATGCAGCAGGGTGTGCGTGCAGGTGTAAGAAACTTCTGAACGGTATTAATTAGCTTGTGATGTGCTGGCTAGGAAGACAGATCAAAGATTTACTTCTCTAGAGCTATGTTCATATGCAGCAGGAAGTTCTCACCCCCAAAACACCACAGTTTGGAGTGTCTCAGGGTCAACCTCTTGTATGGAGGTCCACAAAGTGCAGGGTAGTGGCCAATATAAAATTCAGGCTCTTGTATGTTGTAAAAGAGAATGTGTGAGAGAGATACATGCTCAAGATAGGCTGCAGGCATCTCTCTTTTCTTTCTTTATTATTAATTTTTGGGCATGTATTTATCAGAAACTGAACAATTGTAACATGAGGACCCACAGTAATTCAGTTTCATTACCTTGGTTATAGTCACCTATACTCTGGTGTCAGTGATCCTGCTCTGGCAGGGGGGTTGGACTAGGTGATCTTTTGAGGTCCCTTCCAGCCCCTGACATTCTGTGGTTCTGTGATTGATTATAAATATGCATACATAAATGAGATGTCATTATAAATGCAGCAAATAATTATCCATAAGATGCTGATGATCAAGATTTTTTCTTACACATTCTGGATCATTTGAAGTCTGTCTGATTTGTCAGGAGCAATTAAAAATTAGTGCTTCTGGGCTGGTAATTTGGGGGTCGACTCCATGTTAGTTAACCCAGTAACAAAGAAGTGTTAGTAGATGGGCCAAGGTGACTGAGGTGAAGAAGTCTGGTGCTGCAGCAGAACCGGGACAGAGCTGGAGAGCAGAATGTGTGAGAGAGGGATGAAAGGGCTAAAGGCTCCAGTGATGGCAGCTGCAGGCTTGCACTTTCCTCCAGCTCCACAGCTCCTTTAAAGAAGCCATCAAGCAGATGCCAGTTTACTGGTTGCCATGGTGACTGTTACTCTGATGTGCAAATGCCCTGCCATCAGTGAGCACTTGAGGACCAATATCGTGAGAACTGGGCAAGAGTCAGATCGGACACTGCTGCAGCCAGACCTGCACACACTCTTCTTAGCTGGAGGACGGAAAGAAACTTCAGCCCCTGTGGAGTGGCTCAGGTGACATTTCATATGAAGTACTGCTCAGCTTCTGATCAGAGAAACGATAGGTGTCCTCAGCCTCAGCTCTCAGAGTGCTTTCCTAGCGAGCCAGCCAGATGAGAGCAGTGTGAGGGTTTAGAGCTTCTGAGTCCTTCCTGTCCCATCAGTGGGCTCTACCTCCAGCCCTAGAACAGAACCTGAACAGTTCCAACTGCCATGACAAAATCGCAAAGCCTGTGAAAGAAAATTTCCCAGCCTGGCTGGAAAGCAGGTTTTGGCTTTGTTGGAGATGAAACGCTTATCGAGGTTTACAAGCTTTCCTGGTAAATTTTAGCCCTGTGTCAGGGGAATTCCCTGCAGGGGGTGGTGGAGGGAAGAGCTGTAATGCACTTGTGAAAGCATGTGAAACCATGGAGGGGTTTTCAAATGAATTTTCAGGTTCGTTCACAGCTTGGCTGAAGAGCAGCTGTGGGAAACAAACCTCCTGAGAACTGAAACCACCAAGTCTAGCTCAGAGCTGCAGTTCTTCTGTAAGGCAGGGAATGTTAGCATTGCCGTGGTGGGGAAATGAAACTGGCCAGGCCTCTCTCTCGCTGGGTGAGAAAGCAGGGCTTGTGGTGTGGGCTTCATCACAGAGTTGTTTTCAAGATAGAGGGAAAGGAAAGAGTTACTTTAGATTCCCTTTAGCCCTGGGGTGGCTGAGAGGGGAGTTGCTTCTGTTTAAAATTTCAGAACTGGTCATCTAGAGACATCCTGAGCATCATTTCTGAAAGCGTTGGGCCCCTGTAGCTGCCACTGAGCTTGTGAGTGATTCATGCTCCAGCCTGTTGCGTCCCAGTAGAAGGGTCTGTAAGAGATGAATTCAGGGAGATGCTCCTCTGAGGTTTTGCAGGTAGAAATCTACCTCCAGGCAGCCACACACCCATCAGTGCTGCCTTTGCTCAGATTGCCTGAGCTGTTTTCTCTCCTGGACCTCTTAGCAGACAAGCCTGTGTTTTGCTGAGTGCAGACTCCCTGAGCACATGTAAACAATTTCCTGATCTGTGTCAGTGGCATTATCAAATGCAGGATCACAGTGTGCTTGCTGCCTGTGTTCTCTGAAATACGGAGCATGCTTCCCTTATTCTTCTCTCTGCAGTTTCAATCTCCAGATCCACTTGCTCCACACAAATTCCTCAAGAGTTGGGGGAGCAGTCAGGTTTTGTTGAGAGGTATGTTCTAAATGTCATCACTCTTTAAAATCAGTGCTACCAGGATCCAGATTCTCAGAGACTCCCAAGTGCTTTTCTGTCCCATGATTTCAGTTGGCATGAGACACCTCTACACCTTTGGCAGGTCTGCCACTTTATCTTGTCATTGCCACTAGGCCAGAGGTGGGGTTGTTCAAGCCTGCCTGTCCTTCTGATAACCTCATCTTCCAGTGTCCACTCTAGGAGACCTCCCCAGCTTTTATCTCTGAAGCACCAAGTTCTTTGAATGAATTTTCATTTGCTCTCAGCCAGATAAGCACTATCCCTGTAACATCCACTTCAGCACTGTCTTCCTTGACGCATACAGCCTGTGTGGTTAAGTCTTTATCAGATTAGGGCTTATCAGACTGCACAAATGCAGCCTGGACACTCTTCTATCTCCAGGGTTTCGTTAAAGACTGCTCTGCCCTGCACTTAACACAGCCTCTATTCAGGAAAGTGCCTAAGCACAGGCTTGTGCAAGTCAATAGTCCCATTTAGTGGTGATACCTCCTCCTTGGCTTTCTTAAGAATAGCTTAAACGCTTCCTTGGGTTAGAGCTGGAGGCTGGCAGGCTCATTCACTAAGTATTAATCTCTGCAGGAGCAGAGGAGTGAACTGTCCAAGCAGAAATAGGTCCTGGTGTTGCCTAGTTAAATGTGAAAAGTCTGTGTCTATCACCGGTGGTCTTGGTGGAAGGGCAAGGATCAGTTTTTCCAGTAGCACCCAAGCAGTCTTGGTGTTGGTGGAAGGGCAAGGATTACTTTTTTCAGTAGTACTCAAGCAGTCTTGAGGCATGAAGACTCCTGGCAGAGGAGAATGCTGTGCTGAAGGTGCTGATGCACACTGCTGTGAACTCCAGATGAGAGTTAACTCAGGAAGGTCACCTGTGTAAGGGGTAATTGAAATACAGCCTCAGTGCACATGATCTGAATCCATGCTGAGGGGAAAAAACACAACCAATGGGCAGGTTGTTACCAGGACAAAGTAATGCTGCTTTTGAAGCAGGTGAATGTTTTCTGTTGCATTAGGTTCTTGGGCTGTAGAGAGGCAGGGATGACAGCAGTGCTCGCTGCTCAGGCAGCCTCTGCAGTTAGCAGTCGAGGCACAGCTCCAGTGGAAGGCACAGGAGGTCACCTCTGCTCCTGCCCTCCAACCTGAGCTGCTCAATATTGCTGTAATCACTGATGTAAGTGGGACTGACAGCTGTGGAGCTCTTCCCAAGTGTGTTCTCTCCGAGGTGACAGACAGTCAGCCCCAGCAGGGGGAAAGTGAACTGCAGGATTCTGCTGATTTGCAGCTGATTTTGCCTGGGGGAAGACACGGGGAAAAAAAAAAAAAAGCCAAAAGCCCTGGTACATTGGCAGTGGTTGTAGGTCATGACCTGTGACAGAGAGTCAAATCACCAGATGGTTCAGGGCTTTGGCTCCCCAGTTTCAGCTGCTCACAAAAGACTAAACCAGGTCTGTGGTGAAAAGGGAGGATGAGTTGTTGGATAGCACACCTTGCTCCAAGGCTGCTTGCAACACAAGTCTCAGGTAAAGAGTGTTGTCTGAAAAGAGATAACTGTATCTGGGTTTGTAGCCTGCCTTTGGAGTGTCATTTATGGCACAGAGAAGCACCTGAGGTGTCTGAAAGCACCACTGCCCTCAGCAGCTTGAGTTCACGTACAACTTTCCTACTCATCCCACTGAAAGTGCCAAAGAAATGAAGCTCTTCCTTTGTATCCTTCCAAAGCAGACAGGAAGTGCTCCCAGATGTTCAAGAACAGCACCAGGCATAAGAAGATGCTCTGAATTCAGAGGACTTTGACTGTCTCTGCTTTTTTTTTCTGAATTTCAGTGCCATCATTTCTATCTGCGAGAGTGAGTCCTTAGCATCTGATGGCTTTGGTCACCTAAGGTGTAGATAATGAAAAATCAGGCCTGAGAGAGCTGATAACGTTCTTGAAGAAGCATCATTTTGGTTCTTTTGATTAAAAGTCTTAGTTTCCTATATTAGCTGTGGTTCTGTGAATGCAGCCTGTGGTAGGTGTGAGCCTGTCTGAGCCCCTTGGCAGGTGTGGCTGTTTCTCACCTGAGCTGTCGGGTTAATCTTTGGACTGCAGAGATCCTTGGACTGCTCTCCAGTGTGGCAGGAAGATAGCAGCCATTAGACAGGGTGCTGAAGTAGGCTGAGTTTCAGTTCATACTTATTTTGTAAATGATTGATGGCAGCTCTAGCAAATGATTATTAACCCTAGCCTATGGAGTCCCCAACCTGCAAAACGTATATAACCTCTCTGAATAGTTTATTGCTTCCAAGTGGAAGCTTGATATGAGGTGTGAATAAGTGCAGGAACAGGGGAGGAGAGGACAGAGTGTTTGGCGTCAGGATGCTCTGGATCCACCCATCTTTGTGGGCAAGTGAGCCCCTGTGTAGCTCAGAGCAGAGGCAGCACTTGTGCTGTTCAGTGTACAGGAGCTAGGACTTTTCAGAGCCCTTTGGTCTCCTGTGCACATGGGACTCACCTTGAGGGTGCAGAAGATTTGAGGGTGAGTGGCAGCTGCAGAAGATGGGCAGTGCTGCCTGTTTCAATGTCAGCAAGCATGTGTGGCTCTCAGATGTGCTGCATTGCCACCCATGACCTATAGGGTGCTGGAAGAGTCAGTCCCTTTCCTGGTGCCTGTTCTCCAGCCACTTTGGTTCTCATTGGTCCGTCATGAATCACTTTGGGCTGTGTCTGAATCTCAGACTCCTTTCAATTCTCCAAATTCTCCCCAAACAACAAAACAGGAGTAAGACAATCCAAAATGCCTTCCAGTATAGCCCTGATAACTACGCTTGCCTTTATGTTCTCTTCCATCTTGCTTTTGTGTCTGCCTTGCATCACCCACGTTCCCTCCAGTTGGACTGGCTTCTGGTGTGAAGTTTAGCAGCTGTACCTTTTTTGATGTGTTCTCTCACTGCTGCAGCATGTGAAATTGCAGCTTGCTGTATGACAGACAGCTTCTTATGTGGCTGCCTTAGCCAGGAAACACCATGGTGGCAAAAAGGCAGAAATCTGAACTGGTATTATCTGGGTCGACAGCCTCTGCCAACCCACAGCAATAGGGGAGCTCTAAGGACAGTGCAGTGACATCAGAATGAAGCCAAGCAGCCTGGCACCCAAGTGCTGTCGTGGGCTTTTCTCCTTCCATGGGCCCTTTCTGGAGCTCTGAGGTACATGGTTGGGGTTGGTTTGCTCTTCAGCCTTCCCCCCAGCCCCAGGCCACCTTCTCTACTTTTCCATCTCATTAACTCCTCCTGGGAGCTCACCTGAATGTTTTGTGCTGCATGAAGGGACATTGTGGAGAGGCTGCTTCTGGGCTCTGCACACAGGTTATTGGAGGACAGAACAAGGGAGAATGGCCTCAAGCTGAGGCTGGGGGAGGTTTAGATTGGACATTAGGACAAAGTTTTTGATGGAGAAAGTTGTCAGGGACTGGAATGAGTTTCCCAGGGAGATGGTGGAGTCTCCCACCCTGGATGTGTTTAAGGGTGATTTGGATGTGGCGCTTGGGGATATGGTTTAAGGTGAATCTTGTAGAGTAGGGTTCTAGGTTGGAGTTGGTGATCCTGAGGGGCTTTGCCAACCTGCATGAGTGTGTGATATGCACAGCAGAGTGTCTGAGGAACAGAGATGCTAAAATGGTTTGGTGCCTGATTTTAGTGGTTGGCTTACCTGGATTGTTGTGCTGCTGAGTCTTTGGAAGGAGAGAAGGGGTACAAGCAGTTCTGGGCTTTCCTTTAGATCCAGTTTATTTAGCACCTCTGCCAGATTTAACATGGTAGCTCCTCAACCCTTAGCATGCTCCTCAGAGGTAGGATGTCATGAAGGTGTCTTCTAATCTGCTGTTGCATTCTTTACAAGCTGCTGGGAAAGTGTGCAGTGTTCTGAACAAGAGGGAAGATTATTAGAGGGAGCTGTTTTGTTTAGGGCATTCTCTTTGTGGCTTTTAACTTGAGACACTTTAGGCAGCAGATTTTCAGAAAATCTCAGTGGCTGAAGCTGTTGTAATTACGTGGGAGAGCCAAAATTGGCACCTGTCTTGCAGAATTGTTTTAAGAAATACAACTCGAAATGGGTATTCAGCCCAAAATCAGGCTACAAGGTTGCAAAATGCAAACCAGAACCTAGGACTTCAGCTGCCCAAACTCTTAGGAGGTTTAAATGGCAAAGATGGGAGGAGGAGAGAAAAGCCTGTAGTAGGGGAGTCTCAGGACAGCAACATGCAGGGTGAGCTCAGAGGGGATTTCCACCCTGAGTAAAACTCCTGCTTCTTGGAGGTGTTTTCAGCCTCGTTCATTATCTGATCTCAGGGCTGCTCCTTTCCACGTAGCTCTCTATCATCTTTGACAGAGAAATTGCTGTGACAAAATGCTAAAAGCTCTTGCTCTGGGCTATTTTTAATCTACTTTAGGTGAAAGATCAGAAGGCATTTTTGGAAGATTTATGTTTCATACTCCTGTGCTGTGCTGGGCAGGATAAATGAGAGTTGATGAACTACAGGACAGGAGATTTAAACCATTGCCCTCTGACACCAGGAGTCATCACAACTGGATGTTAGCACATTTGTGTTCGGGAGGGTGGAGGCTTTACTCAGAGGGAATCTGATAAGTGCCTGGCAGAGGAGCACAAACACAGCTCTTGGTCTTGTAGCTCTACTGTTGGTGATCAGTGGTGAGGTCTCCTCTCAGCCATTGTGGATGTGAGTGTAGGATATTTGTCTCCAAGTCTTGAGGTTGTTCATGCAGAACAACAATCTCCTTTCCTTGCAAAGGGTGTAGCTGCTCAGTGATAGTCCAGCCTGAGCACGCCCACTTCTTGCTGCTCCATTAATAGTCCTGTCCTGAGCATGACTTCCCAGCTCTAGGGTCCCTTGTTGTCCCTTGTGTCTATTTCTGAAACAAAAGCCCTGATAAAGCAAAAAGAATTCAGGATGTATGAAACAGCTTCCAAACCAGTGTATGCTGCAGTCTCCTGCTGAACTAAGCCCCAAATTTCTGCAGTGCATCATAATGCAAGAGAGTAATGGGGAGGCTGGGTGCATGCAGCTGCTCCTCTGCCTGTGTGACAGATGTCATCTGAAACTGTTTGAAAACAGGGAGATGAATGGAACAGTGAGGGTGAAGCCGATAGAGTGGAAGGTGAGTCAAAAGGTGATGGCCAAAGGGAAGGACTGATCTTACTGCAAGCTGAGGCACTGCTCTTGACAGTCACCAGGCTGGAACCTGTCCTGTGCAGAAGATTCTGGCATTTCACTGCCTTCAGTGCTGGCTTGAGCTTTCTCAGGAGTGTGCAGCTGACCCCTGTGCAGGTACAGGCTGTATGCAGCCCTTGGAGCAGCTCCTGCTGCTCACCGTGCGGTGCATGCCTCCTAAATTACACATCATTATGAGGGGCACGCAGCTAATTAGTGCATGGATTTGTTCTGCATGTGCAAATCTTTTCTCGGGCTAAGGAAGTGTCGTAGAGACTTGGCGGAAGAAAAAAAGAAAAGGGTTTAATCTTAAATGGTAATTGCCATCCTCTGGCTACCGATAAGCAATATTATGGCCTGCCTATCAGCTGTAATGAAGCAGAGAGGCGCAGCAAGGTGTATGTTGCAGAGAGATAAGGCAGTGCTTAAGAGCCAGTGACCTGCAAGCAGTTTATCTCCCAGCTGCACGAGTCCTGCAGAGCATTGGTACCTGTGTGCTGCTGAGTCCTTTGTCCCTCTTCCCCCAGCCCCATTCTGCTTGTCAAGGTGCAAAAACTGCAAAGGCTTTTCATTTGCTTGTGGCCATAGGACTTTGAAAAGCTTCATTTTTCTATCAGGCAGCCTCTGCACGTGTGCTAAGCCTGCAGGAAGCTTTCTAAGTTAGCATTCACTGGAGTTGTGGCAGACTGGCATCACTTAAAATGAGGCCTTCAGTGGTTTGTTAGATAAGTAGGTACAGAGGAGGGTGCTCAGTGCTGAGCCAGGCACCAAACTGACAGCAGTTCCTCAATGTTGGAAGCACTAAAACCTCCTTTGCCTTTGACCCACCCAGGTTTCCTTTTCTCCTGTGGGGTTTTCCTCTTGCAGTTCATACAAGTCATAGGCATAGGTGGCAGGAGGGCCAGAGGAGCTGGACAGCTGGACCAGGACAGGCTCTGGGCAAGTGTTTAAAAGCATCCAAGGTTCCAGATTAAGAAGCTGAGTCAGCAGCAAACAAACACAAACCGAATTCAGAAAGAGCCAGGGAAGCACAGAACAGCGCAGCTCCACCACTCCGTGCAGAGCTGTGGAAACTTTCTTCCCTCCCAAAGAAAAGTGTGTGGGAATTTTGAGTGCAGTCAGGTACCCTTCCAGTGCACATAAGCCAGCTAATAAAAATTCCTCTGGCGTGTACGTCACACAGCTGTGCTTTATGGTGTTTGTGCTCTCGTCCCACTGACAGAGCCTCTAGACCTGGATTACTCACATATCATCATTAACTCTGACACTCCTGGGCTTTTACTGCTTCCCTGCTTCCTATCAGCCTCTGCAAGTTTTATCCCTTCCTTGCAGCTGTGCCAAGATGTTTTCTTTAATGTCTTTTCAGCAAGCGACTGCAGGAGCATGTCAGGAGGCAGGTTTGGGTGCCATGGGCCCAGTCCCCTCAAAGCTCTGCTGCTGGGGTGGCTGGAGAGTTCCCCTCTGCTCCCTCTGCCAGGCATCTGGGGGGGCTGCTGGTGCTGAAGTGGGGATGCCTGAGCTGAGGGTTAACCCTGGTTGGTGTTTCTGGAGCCAGCTTTTCCATGGCCCCTCCATGGCACTGACTTGGCTGTGCATGGCCCATGGTCAGAGAAACAGCTCCAACACCCTGTGTGATGTGGGTGGGGGTTTGGGGTGTGTGTTCCTGGTGACTAACATCAACTGTTGAATAAGACATGAGGGGTTTGTACCTCAGGCCTCAGGAAATTTGATTTTTATTTCTGCTCTCCGGCAGCTTGTTTAAGCTGGGCTCAGTTCAGCTGCCTTTGCCAAGTGATCTTTGGGGGCCATGGAAGGACACAGCTGGAGCCTTTCAGCAGCGCAGGCCAGGAGTGCTGACCAGTGCCACCTTCCTCAGAGCTCTACCCACTGCTTAGGTCCAGGTGACAGAAACAGGCAATGTCCCAGCACCTCTGATAGCAAGGCAGGAAGGGAAGCAGATTTCTTTTTCGAAGCTGTTTGATCACTCTCTGGCTTTTCCACTGTTTTGCAGGGACTTGTTCAGAAATGTCCCAGAGCTGTGGAAACTCTGCAGCCCATTTCTCAGAAACCCATGAGAGAATGGCTTTAACTTATGTTTCCATCCTCTGCCTCCTGAATTTTTCCCTTCTTGTGTTTCTTTGCCCTGGTACAAACTTCCACACACCCGTGGCTTGCTCCACTGAAAAGCAATTCCCCTCACTAGCATTTCCCCACCAAAGTCCTGTGCAGCCCTTCCCACTTCAACCCCATTCTCTTTGCAGTCTTGTCCCATGAAGGCCTGAAAGTGAATGATGTCTGCTGAAGTGGTGCCCCAGAGAGACTCATGGCAAACCGTGAGCAAGATGCGGCTCCAGCTCAGGTTGCTCAGGTGCCTCTGCAGCTCCTTGGGTTTGCTATGCCAGGAAGGAGAGACCATGGCAAATCCAGCATCCAGAATGCAGTGCTGTAGAGAAAATGGGGCTGCTCGTCACCAGTGGGGGTCTGTGAGAGGATGAGGAGGAGGATAAGCTCCATGAGCTCCAAACTGAGCTCTGGGAGTGGTTTTTGTTGTTCCTGTTGCTGTTACCTCTGTTGGTGCTTCAGATCCACAGTCTGAGCAGCCTGGGGAATGGAGGGGAGCAGCTGTGTGTGTGGCAGCTCCTGGCATGTTGTATTTAGGTTACAGTGAGGCAGTTTTGCTTTTTCCAAGAGAAAGGTGCCCAGCACAAGCACAGGGAGCCCACAAAGCAGACCAGACAGAGCTCCTGCTGCCGTTGGTTGGTTTTTTTTTTTTTTTCTGGACAAACAATTTTATTTTGGGTAATGCGTCTATACACTGTACATTCAGTCACTGTGGTATATAAGCATAGCTATTTTCATACATAATCTCATAAAGTCCTTTATTTTACAATATTATCTGCTTCCAGGGGGGTAGGGGCTGTGGAAAAAAAGGGGGGAGAGGAGGTGGAAAAGGACTATCAAGGTACACAGCGAAATAGATAAATATGCCAAGCTTTTTTCTTATTTTTTGTTTTGTTTTTTTTTTTCTGTTTTTAAATCAGGCATTTATAAACAAGAAAGCATACATTACTTACATAAAAATAGTTCTAGGATAGTAGAGTAAGTCATAATATTGTCATTAGCAGCAGCATAGGAGAGACCAGGGTAACAAAAATGTGCTGAAATGCTATTGGCTATTATAAATGTAAAGATTTCTTTTTTATTTAATTTTTTTTTTCTTCAATTGAAAAAATGTCATTTCTGTGAGTTCTTCCGATTTAAAACAATAATAATAAAAAAAAGAAAGAAACCAAACCAACAAGGAGAGGAAAACAAAAACCTCTCTAAAACACATGGACTGATGAGAGGGCAGAATGGAAAAGGGAAAAAAAACCCAAACAAAAAAAGAAAGCTCATCCTTTTGGTAATAAAATACAGTGAAAGTAAGGACAAATAAAATGTGAACGACGAAGGAAAATTTTAACCCACGTTGAAAACTTGCAAAAAGGTTTTTTTGTGTTGTCATTTTGTGTTTTTTCATGGTTTTTTTTTTTTTTTTTCTTAACAGACAGCAAAGATTTTTCTTATTTAAAAAAA
>VWZI01023716.1:753345-856002 GCA_013396835.1 Psilopogon haemacephalus | reverse complement strand
CTTTTTTTTTTTCCTTTTTTTTTCCTTTTGTTTTTAATATATATTTATTTTTTTACATTGGCTTAGTTCTGTTTGAAAAGCAGAATATTCTGTATAGAGTTAGCTGCTCCGTAGATATGAATGTTATTGCTGTTGGTTTTATTTTTTTTTTTCCCCTTCGTTTAAGTCTTCGTTCAGTAATAGAAACAAGGAGTAATTAAACTGAATATACAAGTAGTAAGTAATATATTTTTTTAAGTAGAGGGAGAGTCAACAGCCTGTAGGAAACACCTCTTCTCCCTTTTGACTTCTTAAAGGAAACTAAAGAGCGGCTGAAATGAGCAGATGGGGCCTGGCAGGTCCTGCACTCGCTGGCTGGAGTGCAAGTGGAATGCAGCAGGGACTGGAGGTGGCAGAAGCAGGGGCCCCTGCCGGGCCGTGGCTGGGCATGGGGTGGTGTGGGCAGAAATTACACAGAGAACTCCTCGCCCTCAGCAGTTTCCTCTGCAGATCCCCAGCCTCTGCCTGCCCCTCTCTGTTAGTGTCTTTGGCAGTCCTTGGGCAATTCTGACCTGGACCTGAACTCAAGTGCTGCAGCACCAACAGAGCTGCTGTGACTGCATTTAGCAGGGACACAGCTAAGCCTCTGTAGCCCTCCCCTGCAGCTGCACTGCTGCTCTACAATGTCTCTTCTTTATTTCACCTTCCTGGTTTTAAACCTTGGATTCCCAAAGTGTTTTTCCTGGGAGGTTTTTCACTCTGTTGAGCTCTAACCGCAACCACTGTGCAGCTCGTCCTATGTCACACCTTGGAGTTCCTGCCCTGCACAGCCAGAGGAGGAACCTTTGGGTTTCACGGAGCTGTGCCTCTGGTCTGGAGCCTTCTTCCTTGCCCATCTGATCCTTCTGACCTGTGGAGCAAATGTTGCTGACTGCTTGAGAAAAATGGGTAAGAGACTGCTGTTGGGGTGCACTGTTCTAACTCTTTTCTTCAAAAAAAGGAAATGTGGAAAATAATTTGGAGGCTGTAAGCATCAGGGGCACAGAGGAAATGCTGCTGGTGGATCACACAGGAAAGTGCTGCGTGCCACAGGTAAGTGGGCTGCTGCAAGGCTTGAAAGCATGTGCCAGTGGGGTGGGGCCATTTGTTCTGTGTGTAATTTCTCAGCATGGCAGGAGAGCAAAGGAGGAGAGCTCTGAGCACAGACAGCACCTAGCGCTGGAGTTTAGTTTCCCTTGAAGAAAATAAGTGAGTAACACAGCTCTGGAACTCATAAGGCTGAGAATGTTTTATGCACACTGCATAACAACAGAAACCCTTTACATAAGACAGTAATAATGCCCATTAATGACTATAAGGTATGGCAGAGACTTTAATTCCATGCATATGATTTAATAATCGCAGGAAAAAAAAAACAAAAACATACAAAGAAGCAAAAAAACCAAAACCAAACCAAAACAAACAGAAAAAAAACACGTTTAAAAAAAAACCCCAAAACAACCTGCTTAAGCATAATCAAAATTCCTTTTGCATTGCACTTTAGAAGAGGAGATCTGCACCTAGACTCAGTCTCCAGCATCCCAAACAGGGGACGGCAAAGCCCTCCAGGAACGGACAGTTTCACCTCATCTACTTGGTAGAAGTGTTTCTTGCTCCCAACAGTTTGACACTGTCCCACTCACCCAGCTCCTTCCTGCTGCTTTCTGTACCTAAAACGTGCACAGGAACTTCTTGTGAACGCTCACAGTTGTCAGGGTGGTTAAGATGGCTTCAAGCAAACAGCTCTTGTTTAAAGAAAAGACTCTACGGTACTGTAAGTAAAGGCTCTAATTTCAGGACTGGAAGATGCTTTCTGTCTACTGGGAAAGAATTGTGAAGCTCAAACAGTTTGTGTTATGTCCAAAAGCAAGTGGAGGTTGTTAGAAATAGGTTTCTTCGTTCAAAATAACTCCTGTGGATGATGATGATGCATACAGGGGGGGTTTTCTTTTTTCTTTTATTTTTTTTTTTTCCTTTCATTCTTTAAGGTTAAAAAAAAGTGTCAGCATTGCCTCCTAGAAGGTGCCGAGAGGAGAAACGAGCTGGAAGGCACATATGCAGCCCCAGGTCACATTGTCACTTCCTGCTGAGGAGCTCGAGTGTGTAAGAGGTGAGTGGTTATGGGTGAAAATCATTATGCTCTTGTTGGGTAAAGCACCAGCTTCAATCACAAAGCACTTCCAGGAGCATTTCTGCTGCTCCCCAACCTCCCTTGGCTACAACCCATGTGGAACAGGTTTAAAAGCCAGCCAGCAGTGCACTGACCTGGGAGCATTCCACACCTGCCCAGCCCTTCTGCTGTGTAAGGGTGATGGTGGTGGTGGTGTGGGCTGGAGAGCTGGGCGGATGGCTTGCACGGGCCGGGCAGGGCAGAATGGAGAGCACTGGGCTGTAAACGTGGCAGACTTGGACTGCAATGCAGGGGAAGGGTGGACAAAGTGCAATGAAATCACAACTCAATACCCAGAGCACCAAGGCCAAGCCGGCACTGACTCGCTGCGCTTCCATTCTGGGGCTGCGGCTTGGGTCCTAATATCGAAGCAATTTCTTCCAAACCACAAAGGGGGCTAAGCTGGAGGCTTGCTCCCAGCAGCAGCAAGGTGACTTCTCCCTTCTGTGGCATCTGGCACTGCCATGCTGTGCTCTAGGGGCACAGAGCTCCTTACTGACAGTTCAAGACAAAAGCGGGGGAACACCGAGGGTGTGGGGAGGTTGGTGCAGCAGAGATGAGGCTTCGGGAAACTGAGAGCTGAAGTAAAGATTTCAGAATGACTTCCCAAGGTGTGTCTGCCTGAGCAGATCAGCCACTGCCTCCTGCACTTCCTTTTTCTACAGCTGAAGTCTCTTCTCCAGGCGAGTCCTCACCCGCAGCAGTGAATGAAGATGTCTCCAGAGAAGATGGTGTGGTCTGTAGGGCTGGGCTGCCATTCCAGAGCACACCTCCTCCTCCTCCTCCCACCCCCCTTCACAATCCTGCATCTTCCTTTCTGCTCGTGTTCAGGACAGGAAAGGAGGAGAATTCTCCCTAAGGAACAGACCAGTTCAGAAAAGCATCCTGCACTTCTACCACAGCCAGGGGATGGGATTGGAACTGCGATGGCTTCCTGGGTGGCTGGAAAACTGCTAATGAAGTGGTGTCATCACCAGAGGGCTTCTGCCAAGAGAATCCCAAAGCCTGTTACAAGTCATTAAAAATTGTGCATCCAAGGTTGGTTGTTTTTTTTTTTCTTGTTTTGCTTTTACAGGTTCATATAAAAATCTTGTTAGTTTTTTTTTTTTTAATACCAAGTCTGTGTAATGAATTCTTTTAAATAGCTTATAAGAAAAGTTTGTTTTTTTTAAATTCCAAAATGTTCCAAGAGGCAGAAGGGCAACACAAAAACTACTGCCATGCTTGCCTTTGACTCTGATTTCAGCTGGACGATGCTGCTTGCTTGGAGTTTGCCAGTAGAAAATTTGCTGTGGACTCAAAAGTATTTTGTTTACAAACACTTTGTGTTTTATAGGCACAGTAAGAGGTTGTGCTATGGACTGGAGAAACAAGAGGCATAATTCAGTGCTTCTGTTACCAAGAGGAACGTTTGCCTTCCACCTAATGGGAATCCACATGGATAGACCTGTGTGCCAGGACACAACTACTCACACATGCATCACACACGAACCCCACACACCTCCCTTACTGTGCAGACACCTCCTGCTCTGGGCTCTGGTTGCTGTGGTGCTTCAGTTCTCCAGGCTGCTCGTCGTGGTCTCGCTGCTGGGCTGACTGCTGGATTTAGGCCACAGTTGTTCCTGAAGTTCCTTGACTACTTTTTCCAAGTGTTCTCGAGCCTCCCTTTCATGCATCAGGTCAGCCCGCAGCTGCTCCCTGTCAGCCTCTGCGTGCTGAAGCTTAACCTGTAGGTCCTCAATCTAGAGAAAAGCAAATTAGAAACACAATAAGCTATTTGAGTATTTCAGTGCCATTGTGATGGTGCTCTCATTTTGTCTGAGTTAAAGGCTACAGCAACAGTCCCCTCTCTTTCCAGCCTGTTCCCTGCACCACTGTACAGCTATGCAAATGCACTGCAGGAACTGTTTGCTTCAAGGTTTCTGGTGTTCCAGAAAGGAGGGTGAGCACCAGGATGGTCAGGAGTGCCTTGGCATAACAGATCTCTGCTCACTGAACCCCTTAAAGCTGCTGAGCGTGCACAGGGACTCTGTTGTCAGAGCTCTGACACCCCCACACTACTGGTGAGCTTGCAGCTCCCCCTTAAACACATACAATAGGCCCCATGCCAGTGGGTCAGCACTGGCCTTAGCAAAGCCAAACCTGCAGCAGCAAGTCCTGTTTGTTCTCTCCCAAGGAGGAATGTAGCAGGAGACTGAAAATCCCCAACTGTCAGAGCCCTTCAGGCCCATCACACCAGCAGGAAGGAGACACCTGCAGCCCTGCAGAGCTCTCTGGTACCTTCACTGTTTACTTTTATCTGCACTTGCCCTGGCCTTGGTTTGTTTGGTTTTCTTTTTGCTCGAGTGGAAGTGAAGCGCGGTAACGCCCAGCGCAGCAGCTCTGATCTGCTTGTGTTTAGTCTGGACACCTCTTATCAGTGAGACATCCTGTGATGGCAGAGAGGAAGCCCACATCATTTCCTGCTTCTGCTCTCCTGGTTAGACATGTCTCAGAGTGGTACCAGTGGACCACTCCCCTTCCCGTTATTGAGAGCCTGGGCTGAGAAGTTGGTCTGATTGCTGCTGCTTTTTCTTTTCCTCTTCTCCTCCTCCTTTAAAGTGACGACAGCAGCCACTGGCAGCTTTTGCTTCAGGTGTCACAGCAGGGCCACCAAGCATGCGTCTTGTGTACCACCACACCTGGCAGGAGCTGTCAAGGCCATGATGGGGGCAGAGGCACAGACAGAAGCCAGGTTTGTATCAAACCAGACAAAACAAGGCCACTGGCATTAGAGTACAGACAGACCCTGGAGGCTGCAGAGCCAGTAAAGCTCCCCTGCTGGCACAGCTTCCTGTGCTGGGCTTACCTGAGCTGAGTACTTGGCCCGGAGCCTGCCGGCTTCGCAGCCCTTGTCGCACACCCGGATCTGCCTAGCCTGCTCCAGCTCCCTCTTCAGCCGCACCCGGGACTCGTTGGCCTCCTTCATCTTCTTCTCGTTCTCAGCCCTCAGGCGCTCGATCTCTTTCCTTAGGTTGCGCTTGGCCTCTGTTGCTTCTCGCAGCTTCTCCTTCTTAGCCACTCGTAGGAACTCCAGCTCCTGGAGAACAAAAGCAGTGCCCCTGTGAGAAGTCGGAGTGCAAGGAACCAGCTGTGTGGCGATCAGCCCAGACCCTCTTCTGCTGGGTATGACCGAGGCTGATGCCTAAAGCTGACTCTGACTCTGTACGAGCCCTTCAGAGCAGCAGCAGATCCCACACTCAAGATACCCTGAGCTCTTGGATAATGAAGAGCTACAGCCACATTTTGCTTTGTCAAGCAAAATAGCTGTGACCATCTGTGACTGAATAAAGATGAAGTGCAGTTGGAGAGAGCTCAACTCTGCACCAGCTCAAAGTTTCAAACACCAAAGTGCAATAATGCCTGCATGGAAGCTGAGGGCATTGAAGATGCTGAATGCTATGAGAGGTGAACCCTGTGAGTGTCCTTTGTGGACAGCAAAGCTGAACTTCAGTTAGTAATTGCCAAATCAACTCAGCAGCAGCTCCATTTTATCAAGCCCCTCAAGGCAAGCAGGAGAAAATCCAATTTGTCTATCTTCTTTCCAGTTCTAGGCAGTTTGGGTTTGTTAGAGGTGACTGGGGTGCAGCATGAAGGCTTTTGGCAACTAGCCCATGGACAGCTCTGTCACAGCATCTGGAAAGCTCCAGGCTAAAACTTCAGCTAAATCAAAACCAGGTTTTGCTCTGGAAACTGCCACTGCCCAGGTCCTCACCAGGAGCTGCTACCTTGAAATGGCTCTCTCTTGGATGAGAGATTAAGTGAAGTGATAATGACAAGGAGCCTAAAGGTACAAAGGAGAAACTCCTAAGCTGTTAGAAAGCTGTTAAGGGAAGTGTCTAGCAGCAGCACAAGGGTGGGGCTCACTCAAGGGTTGTCTCCTAAATGGTTAAATTAGAAACCAAAGTTTGATTTTTATTTTTTTTTTGCCCCCTGAAACAGCATTTCCTCTGTCAGAGTCAAATGTTCACAGCAGCATCTTTCTGTGAATTCCACTGCAGTGGGGTCATTAGAAATTCACTCTTCTGACAATCTCACCTCCCAGACAGGCTGTGGTAAGCTCAGTCCTGCCCCTGGAGCATCCACACCTCCTGCTCCGGAGCTGGGAACCTGCAGCTGCCCAGGTGGGAAGCTAGAGCCAGGTTCCCTCTCAGCCCAAGGTGCACTGAGTGCCTCAGTGCTCAGCACTGCCACACCAACGGCTTTGCCTAAGGCCTCTTCACTTCAAATGCATACTATTTTCTTAGACATGGGAAAAGTAGCTTTAAATATCTATTACTTATAAATATTTATTTTTAAGCAGATAAATTCAAGCACCTGTTTGCTGAGACACAAGGGAACAAAGTGATAGGCTGAAGGTGGCAAAGAACCAGTTGAGAGGACAGCTCTGAGCCTCCCCTTCCTGGGCACTGGACCTGCAGCCAGCAGAGAGAAAGCCCCTTCACAGGAGGAGCTGGCACCTGCTGTTAGCACTCCAGTTGTGGTCACAGCCACACACTTCACACTGTCCTCTGCACACAGCTGCTTATACCACCAGTACTGGTGGCACTGGCTTGCAGTCTCCATGCTAGGTGGAACAAGGCCCATCTCTCACAGCTGGCACCCACCTAAGGGCTGATGTTCCTAGCTGGGTTGCTGCTCCACAGACCCTTCCACATGTTCTATCCATTTCCATCTTCTACTTCTGCCCCAGCTCAGACAAAATGTTCCCTGGCTGCTCGGTCCCTGTGACCTGCTCATGGCCAGTGCTTATCTGTAGCCTTTTCTCCTCTGACCACCATTTGACAGCAGAGCAGTGGTATATTGAGGACTTCCAGAAACAAGGAGCTGCTTCTCTGGCTGAAGCTTCCAGTGAAGTGTGGCTAATGCCTAACAAAGACCTGCAGCTCAGCTCTTCAGCAGAGCTTCCACCCGTGTCTGTGTCCCAGGAATGCCCTCCCCTCAGCTGGGCAGTGGCAGGATTTCCACAAACCTTTTAGAACTATGGAGAAATCCTCGGTAAGGACAGGAGGGTTTCTAGTTCAGTGAAATGAAAACAAAATAAACTGTGCTGGAGTGGAGGATTTTGTCAGGAATGACAAGATGTTGATTTTGGTAACCATGGATCTAAGCCCCAAGGCAAAGGCAGGTGGCCAGCTTAAAACTGTTGGAATGGTTCCTGCACTCCCCAGTTCCCTAACTGGATTTACAGCAGCACCCCAGAGAAGGCTGCTGCTCTTTGGGGAAAATGAGGCAACTCCTTCACAGGAGACCACCTCACAGAATCTGCCTGGAGGGACATTGGCAGGCAGTGCTAAGACAAAGCAGCTCTGCCCTTACCTGATGTAGGCTGCGTTTGGCTTGCAAGGCAGCATTCAGCTTCTCTTCCTGCTTCACTCTCATCTTCACAACTTCATGGAGGAATTTTTCTTTGGCTTCTTTAGTATCTAGGCCACTGTCCAGGGCCTGCCTTAGGTGCTCCAGCTCAGCTTCCAACCCGCTGCTATGAGAGTCAGAATGTGTTGCAACTTCGTATGAGCTGTTGAGTGTGACTGGGGCTTGCATCCCAGGTGAGCTCATGTCCTTTGCAGAGCTGGAGGAAGTAAACGATGGGGAGGAGAGCGAGGATAAGGAGGAGGTGACTGAAAGACAGAAATGTCAAAAATTGGTTAAAAAATGTCTAAAAAACAGTGTAACTCAAGCTATTCTGAGGCCCTTTTGATCAGAAGAGGGCCAATGACTAAAACGGAAGCAAGCAAGCACTCACTTTGTACCTGGCTGATGAAATGTGATGAAGATGCAAACCTGACTGGCTGAAGGGTCCAAGTTCACCATTTGCTTCTGGAATTTATGTCCCAAAAAGTGTTTTCTCCATGGGTCTGAAGAAACAGATTTCTTCAGGGAAACCCACACCATGCTGCTGCTTTCAGTGGGTAAAACTTCCTCTTTGCATGTCCTACACCTTGAGGAAGGTCTGAACTCATTGAGGGCAGCTGCAGAATTATCTAAGTGGCATCCCTGAGGAGCTAGCTGTGTCCTTTGTCTTTCACTGCTTAACAACGGAGAGGCTCTTCAGCCCTGCTCTGTGTCCAGCTCTGTGGATGCAGCACTCCAATTGTGTGGCCACTCACTGACACAAAATCCCACACTTGCACGTGTGTGAGGGGCTCTGTGGGTCAAGCAGCCACACCACACTCCTCCTGCCCTCTGCACAACACTCACCTGCTGCTTTAATGCCAAACTCCAGGTTAGTGCACACCCAGGGCTCAGGAGTTTCTTTTTGTTCCTTTCTCCCCTCTCCCAGTTACATTCCACTTCTGGCTTTCGCTTCCACTTAAGGTTGTTTTTACCACACACCCCCATGAGGTATTTTGAACATAACAGAAGTTGAGCAGCAAACTTCTCCTGCTCCTGAGGAAAACTCAGCAGGGACAGAACAAAGTAAAGGCAGATCTCACAGGATCGTAGGATGTCAGGGGTTGGAAGGGACTCAAGGAGATCATCGAGTCCAACCCCCCTTCCAGAGCTGGACCAAGCAATCTAGCTCAGGTCACACAGGAACACATCCAGAGAAGGAGACTTCACAACCTCTCTGGGCAGCCTGTGCCAGTGCTCTGCGACCCTTCCAGTCAAGAAGTTCCCCCTTGGGTTGAGGTGGAACCTCCTGTGCTGCAGCTTACACCCACTGCTCCTTGTGCTATCACAGAGAGCAAGTGAACAGAGCCTGTCCCCTGCCTCCTGACCCCCAACCCTCAGATATTTGTAACTATCTAACTGTCACTTACATTCTTCCCTGGTTTCTACTTCAATTTCTGCTTCCGATTCCTTGTCCTCTTCAGGGGCAGTAACAGTGGCTGCAGCAGTGGCTGCTGTCTCTGGGGCAGTTGTGTTCTCTGCAGCCAGCTTCCTCTTCCGTGGCTGGACAGTGCTGCTCGGGGGCTCGCTGCTCCGTGACACCACCGTGGCACAGGGTGGGTTGCTCACAATCTTCTGTTGGGCTGGAGGTGCAAGTGCCACGTTGGGGGCCACGGCATTCTCAAAGCTTTTGTAGGAGTAAAAGCTGCTTTAGAGGGGGAGGCAAAAGGAGAAACCAGTCACACTCTTGGCTTTAAAATGCTTTCCAAGCCATGTGTTACACTGAAACTGCAAGACACTTCCTGGAACGCCAGTGAAGCTCCACTACTTTCCACCAGCTAAGGCTCTGCCCATATTTGCTCACTGCTCTGTACTCATTTAGGCAGGGAGAGGATTTCTGCAGCTGACCTCCAGCCAGTTCAGAAGGGGCACGTTCAAAATGCCACATGTTCTAGGAGCACCAAAGAGATGAGGTCTCCCAGAGTCTAGAGGTCATGCTGCTGTCTCCTCAGGAACTCCCTGCATTACTATTTTAATTCTGACTACCCACAAATGTTTGGTAACCTTGGCAAAGGCACCTCCTTAAGAAAGGCCACAGCAGAGCAAAAAGCCTCTTCTTGAGGCTTTTGTTTTTGATCCAGTGCGAGTCCAGGAGCAGAGATGTCAAACCACAGCCTAAACCCCAACAAACCTGTGTTAAGGGCAGCAAAACTCTAATGCCAAACATGGAACTTTGCAACAAACACAGCCAAGACTCTCTTTGCAACTTCACTTGCACTGCACACTGTATCCTCAGTTAGACATTAAAATATCTCCTGAACACACTCTGAAGGTGTTTCTTTTCCAAGACTAACATTGGCCAAGTGTGCCAGGGGGGTACCAAGCACAAACTCTTAACTCAGTTTAGCCTTTCTCTCCCTACCTAGTTTAAAAGTCTGCTTAAAAGCAAGGATATGCTGGAAGCTCTTCTCCTTTCCTTTTCTTTCTTTCCCTGTTTTGATTTTTTTTTTCCCCCCCAAACAGCCCCAGCAGCTCCTAAATTTGTTCACACAGGCAGCAAAATCTGTTCTGCAGAGCTGCTCCCTGAAAACACCTGGCCACTCTAGTCAAACTTTCCAAAAGCAACCATTACTCTTAGGCAGAAATCTGGCTCAAAAGGTTTTCAAACTGAAGATTTCCACCTGCCCTTACACCACCAGTGACTCACTCTGGTACCAGTTTACATTCCTGCCCAAGTGCAGGACCTGGCCCACACCACCAGCTATCTAACAGATCTTACAAGCTGAGGAGTCTTCCACCAGCTCTCCTGCCCAATATGTCTACCATGACCCCCTGGACCACTGGCCATCAGGAGGGAATGGTGCAGCCTGGACTGAGTCCTTCCTCTTCCCATGGCACTGCCAGTGTTACACAGCTGCTACAGGCACCAGGTGAGGGTTGCCTGGGAATAGCTGGCTGGTCCCTGACCACTTGCCCTAAGAGAGTGACTCAATTTTCCTCTAAACAGCAAAGCCTAAGAGCTTCTGATCACTGTACCCACAAGTGACCCTAAGTTCCCAGCAGCAGCCTTCCTTTCAGCCTAGGAAAACCTCTTTCCTGAAGTCACCAAGTATCCATCCCCATTGCTGCCTCCCTTCTGCAGCTCCAAACACTCTTAGACCTGCCACAAGTGGGCTGGGTGAGTTACAGAGCCACAAGTCACAGTGGCAGGCACAGACATCAGGCAATCTGGCATCAAACACATCTCCACAGTCCCCAAGGCCTCTGCCTTCAGGCGCTGTCCCCTCACCTGTCTCGGATCAAGGCGGGCAGATGGGTGGAGAGCTCCTTCTCGTTTGCAGACACTGCGGGGGACCAGGGCCGGAAAGCAGAGAGCCGCTGGCGGGGATGGACGCAGCCAATGCTCTGTGAGGGAGGGAGGGAAAGAAACCTAAGTCCACAGGAACAATCTTCTAAACTATGAATCACAGCAGAGTGCTGGTGAGGCTTCCCAGGACACTGGCATCTCTGAAACTACTCCCCACGGGCTAGGACCTACTCTGTAGTCTCCCTGGGAGGGGTGGACTGTGCTGGTGTCCAGCCTGCCACAGCCTGGCTCTGCCTGGGAAGTACACAGAGTCTACAGAGACCTCAAAAGGCTCCTGGGTCTTGCAGGATTTTTGTAGCTCAAAGGTGTGAAGGGATGTGCCCTTCATTGTCACACTGAAGGACAGTGAGCCCTGCAAGATGGCAAGGGAACTAGGAGGATATAGCTCAGTGTTTCCTGGGAAAAGGATGGAAGCATCAGTGATGTAGAAACCTGGGCAAGTTCTCTCCTCTTCTGGTTTCAGCAGATGCCTTGAACAACCTGGCCCACAGCAAGGGGCTGGAACTAGATGATCTTTAGAGTCCCTTCCATCCCAAACCATTCTTTGAGTCTGAGTGATGCTCTATGCTCATTTGATCTCGCTTTTGACTACAAAGCATTCAGCAATCACCTTGTTAGATGAACTGGATAAGGACCGTAACCAACTGGACTGTTTTTCCTTCTCAGAAGAAGCTGGAGATTGGGAAGCAGAGTCATCTATTTTGGGCTTTTTGGAAGCAGGAGGATCTGAAGGGACCTGAAACAAAGACAGGCAGGAAAAATCAATGACAGAATTACTCATTTTGGAATCAGCTTAGAAACAGGTTATAAGACAAATTTTGTATTAAAAAAAAAAAATACACATGGGGAAGGGTTCTGCCTTTTTATAACCTAAGGACAAACAAAGGAGTGACAGCAAGGGACGGCCACAAGCCATGACACAGTGTGACTTGATCCCCTCATTTAACATGCTCTGACCAAGTGTGGATGGTGCTGGAGCCACAGGCAGTGCTGCAGTGAGACACTCACACCACGGTGCCGAGAACCATCAGCCCTCTCTCCCTTCTGCACGCAGAAAGGTGAGGTTTAATGTGGCTGCTGAACTGGAAAGATTATTTTAACCGAGAACAGAACAGGCTTTGTTATTCTGTTTGCAGTGGTTGTTATGCCGATGACTTCACTACCCCACAGCTGCAGTGGATTCTGGGGGTGCTGCCAAGAGCTGCTTTGCCTTTTCCACAAGTGGCTCAGCTTGGCCCATAAATCATCCTCAAGCATAAGAAAGCCCTTTGGCAAGCAAAATCCCTTTCCTTCAACACTGCGAAGGAATAAAATTCCTATAGTCCCAGCGTGGCTTGCAAAAAAATTGGTAACTACTGGTTTAACTGGTGCACTGGGGGGACCAGCTCGGGGCCCTGCCAGCACAAATACGTCTGTCAGGAGGGAGGGAGGGAGAAGGTTCTGGACCTTGTGCTGCATCGTGACCAGAAATAAAGAATAGAAATGTACCACCTCAGCTTCTCTCTCCTCCTTTCCTGCCTGTCTGCCTTTCCATACTCCCATGTTCTAAGTAAGGTGGCAGAACCAGGCTGCAGGAGCCAGGAGCTGCCCTTGTTTGCATTCACTTCTATCATCCTTACACCTCACTGTGATTTTGGTGTATTTATGCAGGTGTGCCTGCACCACATCTGGAGAGCCTGAAATGCTCCAGAGCCAGGTCTCCTGTCAGTGAAAGGAAGGATCTTATTTGCCACTATACTGTGTTCTGAAGGTCAGCCCCCCACAAAGGCATCTTACACTGGGGACTGGCAGACAGCTCTCCCAATGACTGCACTCCTGAACCACAGAAGCAAAGCCCCTCAGAATTGCCAAGTCCAACCTAGAACCCTACTCTACAAGATTCACCTTTATTCATAGCCCCAAGCACTACATCCAAACCACCATTGTTTAAAGGGATGACTCCACCACCTCCCTGGGCAGCTCATTCCAGTCCCTGACCTCTGTGAAAAACCTTTTCCTAATGTCCAATCTAAACCTATCTAGCCTCTGAGACCGTTCTCCCTTGTTCTATCTCCGACTACCTTTGAGAAGAGTCTAGCACCAGCCACTCCACAATGTCCCTTCAGGTAGCTGTAGACAGCTTGAAGGTGGCATCTCTGTGGCTTTACCCAAGGAGCCCAGGAGGAGCCACAAGCAGCACTGTTAAATGCACTTAGCCTGGCTGCCAGGCCAGCCCAGCAGCTCTGTAACTAGAGCAGTGCCATCCCTTGTGCACACCTTAACGAGGAGGAAATTATGACCTCATGTCCATGTACAGTCTGCTACTTCCATGGCAGCAGGGCAGTGGTGTGGAACCGTGGCTCAAGCTGATGCCTCTGGCTGATGCCAGTTCATCTGGCAGCACACACCACTCTCACTGCTTGCACAGCCCAGTGTGCATAGTAACATAATCAAACCAAGGCTGGAGGCTTTAGTACAACATTCCCTGGCGCTCGGAGCTCGGGGCAGCTTTCCATATGTAGCAGATGAAGAAGAATGACATGGGTGTGTATGTATCACCCCAAGTATAAAATTAGCCTGTGCCAGTGCCAAATGCCAGCTCCAATGGATTTGCAGAGGATTCTTTGGGCACAGCTTCAGGCTTCCCTAGGGCTGACTCTCGTAGTGACTGTGGCACAGTCCCTCCCATCTAAGCCAAGAAGAAAAAGGCATTTCTGCAGCAAAGGCAGGACAATGCGTTGGAAAAGCTTTGGGTTTGCTTTCAGAGATGCTGTCTGTGCAGAATTAGTGACAGCATTAGAAAGGTATTTGGCAAGTGACTACCAATCCCAACCCTATCCACTGGGGACGGTGAGCTGTGTGGGGAGGGGAACTTGGGGTGGAGGGTGGGGAGGAAGGGGGGCTTGGAATGAGAAAGGCAACAGGTGGCAAGACTCAGCATGGAAACCCGTTCCTCCCCCCGACCATCCGCGCTCCTCTGTCTGCAGAACATTCTGTTCAGGCAGGCGTGGAGTTGGCCATCCTGGGCCCCCCCGACCCCCTCCACCACAGCCAGACTGGGACCAGTACCATGGGTCCCATGGGAAGATAAGCAGCTCTGGGGAGAGGAGAGCAAGTGTCAGGTTTTGGAAAGGTTGGAGGCATAGCAACAGAAGGATTGCAGGGACAGTGCTACAGGAACTGTGTCTCACCTCCAGCCCTCTCTGTCCCTCACTCCCTTCATTTCAAATCAAGGCTGACACCAAGGCTCAGGAGGGCTCCAAGCACAGATCATTTCAGCAGACCTGGGAAATGATGCTTAACCTTTTGTTGCCAGGAGCCAGTATTGATCTGAAAACAAACTGCTGCTAGAACACCCCAGCAGCAAACAAGAACATGCATGGGGGCAAAATAAGTTTGTCTTCCCCACAGAGAGATGGGAAAGGAGTGGCAAAGGGGGCAGAAGAGCAGGAGCTGTGGAGGGTGTGCAGATTTCTCTAACTTCAAGTCACTTCCCACCACAGGACTCATCAGTATTCCAACAAAACAGTGCTGGCTGGAGCAGCTGAACACTTTAGTTGGACTGAGGAAAGGTTTGCTGCCAACTTCATCTGTGAGCTACTATGGTGACCTCCAGCAGTTTTCCTTCCCATCCACCCCCCATGCAGTCTACACAGATTGTCTGCTGCTTGAGGCAGGAGCTGCCTCCCGGCACATGCTTTAACCACCCCTCCGTGCACCCAGCTTCCACTTTAACAGTGCAAAACTGTCACACTTTCAGTGTTTTCCCACCTGGGCCATGAAACAGAAAGGTACTACATAAGGCAAGAACTGGAGGTTCACCTCCAAAAGTCATCAAACAGCTTCTAACTACAACCTATGGTCACCTGAGTCCATTTTTACTCTTGCATCTTTCTGCTTGGACATTCCGCTGAAAATTGCCCACGGCAAGGGGGCTGGAACTAGATAATCTTTAGGGTCCCTTCCAACCCACACCACTCTGTATGCCTCAAAACATTTCTGTCCCCCTCCCCAGAACTTCTGTGGCTGCGAGGTACTGCACTGCACCTCTTGTGCAGCTCCTGATGCTGGAAGGGGCAGAAGAACATTTGCTCACCACTGTGAGAAGACACTTAGATGTGGAACAAGACCAGATACTGAACACAAAATCTCCTCTTCACATGACTCACCAATTACATCCCACTCTAGGACAAGTTCCAGGCAACCATATACCCCACTCTGACACTTCCAACCCAGCCACAGCAGCCAGCAAACCTTGGTATTGGCTCCAATGTGGATGATTTTACTTCATTTTTTCTCCCTTTGCCAAATAATGAAACACACGAAGCTGCAGAAGAAATACTGAAAATCTGATGTAACTTCTTTGCCATCTTCATAAAATGACTTAAGAAAAACTTGAACACAAGCCCTAGGAGAATGAAAGAAATATTTCCCTACTTCCTCTTCCATTTCTCTTCCGTGGCAGGCCGCTTAATAATTTGTTGTCAAATGGGCAAAGTTATTTGATGATATTTACTTTTATTTTCTTCCAGCCCACAGAAGTAAGAAACTTCGTGATACAAAACGGGACCAGAAGGGCGACTTGAAACATTTGACTTAAGCTTTTTGGATGGCCGTTTTCTGAAGCAATTGGCTTTGGAGGAAAAACAGAGCCAGAAAGATTTAGAAAAGTTGCTAAAAAAAGCTTTCCAAAGTACATTCCAAAGGGAAGTTTGGGCCTGTGAACTTCACTGTCAGCCATTTTAAGGCAAACTGAAATGAAGCAGCCCGGTTTGGCCTCTAGCCAGCCAGGGCCACATTTGACATGTCAGATCACATTTTCTACTTCAATTCAGTGTTACAGTAATAAACCCTGAGAGCAGGAGGAATTACTGACCCCCTCCTCCTCACACCCAACAGCCTTCCCCAGCGCTCCACACCCTGACAGCACCAGCAGCACCAGGACCTTGCTTTGCCTTGCAACAAGGCGGCAGGGAAAAAAAGGCTTCAATGGCTAAGATTTGGGAGTGCTCACGGCTGAGGTTCTTGATACCAAACCCCATTTCCTGAAGGAATTTGCCTTCTCTTTCCTTATTTCCAGAACTCTAACTGGATGACTTCTGCACTCTCCTCCCTCATTGCTTGCTCTGCCCCAGAAGCCACTCTGTGCTGTCGGTGCCATCCACTAGGGGCTAAGCTAAGACCACTTCAAGGGGACAGCCTGACTTACACTCTGTGTAAAACACCAACCAGCAGCACTTACTGCTGAATGAGGGCTCACACCCTGTGTAAAGCACCAACCAGCACCAACTGCTGAACAAGGACTCTTACACCCTGTGTAAAACACCACTCAGCAGCACCTACTGCTGAATGAGGGCTCACACCCTTTCTAAAACCCTAACTGGCACCTACTGCTGAACAAGGGCTTACACCCTCAGTAAAACCCCAACCAGCACCTGCTGAACAAGCTTAACACCACTCCCTGCAACCCCACATCCACAAAACGTTGAGGTCCCCACGAAAATCCCTCGGATTTCTGTATGCTGTTTGTCAACCCAGGGTTTGCTTTGCTGCCCAGCCCCTGTGCGGGGGCAACAAAAACTGGGCTGCTTTTGCCTCCTTAAGAATGGAAAACCTTAGTGAAAGGAGTTGAAAAATATTTCAGAGGCCTCCTTGCCTGTGGAACTTGGAGCTTAGAAAAGCAGCCCATGCTCCACGCTCGATCTCTCCTCTGCCAATTAAATCTCCCCATGACTGGGGCTAAGGCTGGCATCCAACTTCAATCCCTAATTGAAAACACAGATCTCGGTTAAAGTAGAGCCAGAGCCAATGTTTGTCTGTGTTTGTAACCTTTCCAGGGCTAGGTGTGAATGCATTTCCACCATGTGTGGTGAAGGGTACGAGTGGAAGAATAGGAACTCCAGGCTTCTCTGCTCTTCAAAGCCAGGGACGCAGGCTGCAGGGGCAGGCTGGTGCTGGAGCAGCTCTTATGACAGCTTTGAGAGCATCTGACAGGCTGGGAGCAGGTGCAGTGACCCACACTGCATGGGGCTGCTCATTCATCTCTGTGCAGAAGGCAGCTGAAGGGGCAGAGCATGCTCTGTGCAGGCACTGCTGAGGCTCTGTGCAGGCACTGCTGAGGCTCTGTGCAGGCATTGCTGAGGCTGGGCAATCTGTCCCTTGGCTCAGGCCACTCCTTTCAAACAGGGACTGGGAATGTGGGTGCCATGCCAGCAGAAATCACAGCATCCTGTGTGGCACCTTCAGAAACAAGAGATTTAATGTTTCCCAAATCAATCAAGAATCCCAACATACAGTCACTTGCAAAAAACAACTGGGAGGATACTGGGAAGCTAAGGAATTCAATTTCACATCTAACTTGGGTGTAAATCAGGAATATCTCCACTGAACATTCTGCAGGTAGAGCCAGAGCAGGCTGAAGAAGAACAAACAGGCTGTAGATCTGTAGATAGCTCAGTATCATTTTGTTCAAGCTCCTGCTTCTGCTGCTGGTTCATGCAGAGAGCCAAGTTCAGTTATACCATGAGAAAGGGTGAGGCTTCCTGTCTCCTCCATGCCCTGTCTGGGTGTGAAAATTAAGCAGCGTTCTCATTTAGGGCACAAACCACAAGCCCGGAGGCTGGTCTGATACAAGCACAGAGAAACCCCAGAGACTGCTTGGGTTCACAACGTGTCAGACACCCAAAGATAAAAATACCTTGAGAGAGCAAAAAGCTGATAGTGAGCAGCCTGCACCAGCAGCTTCCAACGCCCATGCTGGTGCTCAGTGCTGAAGCTGCAAGCCAGCCTGTGCTGCACCAGCACCACACCGCAGCCTCCACTGGTCTGTGCCTGAGGAGCACTGAGGGTCTGCTGGCTGAGCAGGATCTTCCACCCATTTAGTGAGCCTCCAGTTAGAAGTTATCTGGTTGTTTTTTACTCTGGTTTTGTTTAAAACTCTCATCTGCCCAGCTCAGCTCATGTTTACTCCGAGGGAATCTGTTCTTCAGGCACACTTCTCAACCAGCAACCGTCCTACAGAGAGCAGCAGAGGTGCAACACCCTGCGGGCAATGAACACATCTGCACCACAGGCCATGGAAATTCTGACCAACCAAACTTTCCTCCTTAGGTAAAATGCCTAGGAAAGATGATTGTGCACAGTGGTGGCACACACAGACAAAGAAGGGCTTGTGGCTCCAGGTTTTGCTACTGATTGATCTCTCTGAATCTAAGCTAATCATTTGCACTGCCCTCCCTGAAGAAGCCAGCACTACTTCTGTTCTTCAAAACATATCAGGAGCAAAGCCTTCTCAGGCACGCTGCTGAGATGCTCTATTTACCCTCCAGGCTTTGCCAACCAACACTAGCTTGCCCTGAGCAATAAACCTATCCAACAGCCAAACCCCCATACACAGTGAAACAGCTGGATTGGAAGCACCTTTCCAGGCAACTGCACCACGCTCAGTTATGGCATCTGCAAGTGAAGCACTTGAGAGCTGATGGTGCTCCTTGTTGCACTGGGATTGAGACAAAGCCCTTCACTAACACTTCCTTGCACCACAAAAAGTGAAATATTGGGAGTGGAAGGGAACAAATAAAAATGGTAGAGATCCTTGTCATTACCTGCACAATCATTCCATACAATCAATGAAGTCTGAGAAGCTCTGGAAGCATCTTTCTACAGGAATTGTGGATGATGACAGCCTGCCTAAGCCACTACCCCCACCTGCTGATTTGATGCTGTTGCTAATGCCTGAAGAGCCCCAGGAGGCTCTAGAAAACATTTGCATAGACCAGTGCTGAGAAATCAGTGTGAGCTCTGCTCCTACTCCACGAAGAGCAGGCTGAGAAACTCAAGTGGGAAATGAAAGGCAGAACTCTGAGGTTCTACTCTAGATGGCTTGACTTGCTCACTGGTGTGAGCACGGAGCAGTGAACTCAGCTGCCCTGCAGAGAAAAACCAGCCTGTATTATTTGCCTGCTTGAGTGCTAAGAGGTTTATCATCTACTTTTACTCGTAAGAAAAGGATGCAAAGGCTTATTTTAAGCACAACGAAGCCACGGCACTGTGTGGTGACTCTACCAATGTCATCTTTTCCTCCAGAGCCCTAAGACCAGTACTGACACACCAATGTCTTGTTGCACAGCCTTGTGAAGTGGCATTTCAGGAGAAAGGGACCTTTTTCAGCAACGAGTACTCAAAGCTGCTTCTAGAGGTTACCAAGACCACAACTCCTGAGCTTGGGAGCCAAAGTTAAAATTCTCCACACGATGCTTTTATCAAGTGCAGGCCTGAGTCTGTCTAAGAACAGACCAAAGCACGTGAGAACAATGTGCTCCCTGCTTCTCTGCAGACCTCGGATTTCTAGCTAAAACAGAACTAAACAATGCAAAATGAGAGGTACCTCTAGCAGGGGTGAAAGGGCCCTTGATCTGCACCCTTTAAGCCTGCACAAGCACATCGACTATGGATAGAACACTTGCCTCCTAAAGCCTCTTTGTGACGTGGTGCAGAAACGATTAATAAGGTATTAAAGGTCTTTCTAAGGACTGCACTTTCACGTGGATTAAAACAAAAACCAAACCAAAAACAACTAAACAAACATATATATTTTCAGCTAGAGATTGAAAGCTATGAAGGGTTGTGTGGATAATAAAACCAGCTACAAACACTGCTGTGCCAGGGGGCTGTAAGAAGCTTTACTGCTTGTCTACTGCATGCACTGAAAAGAGAAGAAAAGCCTTCCACACTGCAGTGTGGTTCTAGGCAGTGTAGGGAGCATTTGTTTTATTTTTCTCTTTTACAATTCTGGTTTTGTTGGGCAGGAGTCCAGGCTTTCCATCTTCCCATTTTTCACTGCTCTGGTGGCAGCATAAGTACTCGTTTTACCCTGTCATTTTGGGACGTGTGATTACGGGAAGTATTTGCTTTCTATTCTTGCCTTCACAGCACACATGCTGGCTGCCAGTGTGTCCCCCAAGTCTGACCTGTGGGGAATCTTCACAAACCACAGTTGAGAACGTTTTGGAGAGTGCCTGTAATGCACAGGCATAAAAAGGAGCTGTGAAAAAAGCCCTCACTGGAACCAACCTGCTCTCCCTCGTGCTGAGCCAATGAGGACTTTGTCTCATCTCCTGGTTGTGCAAAGGCCTGATTTTACTTGACTGGTTGCAATGTAAAGCCACCTTCCCATCCCAGCCAGTCCAAACAGGCAATGTCTTACTCACATGGTTATACAGGAAGCTCATCTTAAAAGAAACCGGGAACTGAGCTTCTCACACCTCTGCAAAACCTTTTATGTCTATGGAATCACATCCAAAATTTACTGCAGGAGAAGTGAAAAGGGGCTGGACTATTTTCTTCCAGACACAATCTCAGTTCAAGGCAAATTCCTACAGAGTACCCTTTGATGAATTAATTTTGTGAAGGCAAATCTAATTTATTCCCTAGAACACCCTACCCAGCCCCTGGTGTAAGCCATCGTCCATTTCCAAAGCTTTTTGGCTAGCATAAAAGAAAGACCATTTTTTTCCCCCCGTCTTAACATTTCTTTCTTCTATTCTTTAGCACAGAAATGAGGCCAGATGACATCTGACGACTGCTTTTATCCTAAGGAGCATTTCTAGTAAGCTGAGGTACAGCAAAACCAGCAACAACCTCCAGGTTCAGAAACCTGATTTTGAAATGGAGAGAGGAAATGCAAATCATCTTTCTACCTTTCTATTCAGTTGTCAGACTGGGAAGCCTTCTGGGATTCCTCTGGGCCACTGGAGATTGTGCTGCAGCTTGCTAACTTTTTCCTGAGTCCAGTATCAGTGAAGCTTGGTTAAAAAGCTGCCTGGAAGCTTGCACTGAGTAAAAGTGCTCAGCCACTACCACTGCTACTCAACAATTACTCTTTCATGTCACTATTCTGCTTGCCATCATACAAAATTAATCTTTTATATAGCTCTGATCCTATAAATCCTACAAACTCTCCAAATCTTCTACAAACATTGACATTTCAACAGCCACTCTTGCAGTCTCACATTTCTATGACTCTTTAGTAGCTGCTCAACAAAATGAGCATTTCCCATTCAAAGTGAGTTGGTTCTCTGATTCTTCCAGTGGAAATCCCTCTGCTGTGGGCAAGCATAAGAAGACCAAAGCCATCATAGGACGATGACACTCACTGCACAGATGGGAAAACTGAGATAAACCAGAACCAAAGTAAAAGCCATGTGTGAATGTGGCTGTCAGCTAGCTCCATGTCAGCGTTAAATCCCTCAAATCAAGCACTCCCTTGACTTTCCCTCTCCATTTTTCTTACAAAGAAGACAACTGATTATTTGTTACATGATGTACTTGAGTTTTGCCTCTTGGCTGATGCAACTGGAAGCCTCTTTCCACTGGCTAAGAGTTTGTTTTGCCCTTCCAGTGGAAACTAAAACTTTCAGCTTGAAGAGAATTCCCTGCCCTGCGCTTGAAAACAAAACAAAACAAAACCAGCAAAACCAAAGCTCAGCTCACACTTCCCACTGCCAGAGCACAGCCAGTGATGGAGACGAGTATAAACCAGGTCAGAGGGGCTAAGGAGGAAGAATGGTCCCTTTTCCCCTGGTCGTTTTTATTGGCAGCAGTTGCCTGGGAACTCTGCTGTGCTGTCAGTGCGAGGGGAAGGGACGCGGCCGAGTGCGGCAAACAAGCGGAGCGGTGAATGCGCCTGCACAGCCATGGGCATCCCAGGACACAGGGCTGGCAGCTGGAACGGGCTGAGGGCTCAGCTGTGCTCTAGCTGAAGCTGAGGGAAGCTCTGCTATTGGATTCATCAAGGAAAACTCCAAAATGCCTCTCTGAGCAGGCTTGCTTTGCCCAGTCTTTGCCGCATTGTCCGTGGGGCTGCAGTAAAGAAAAAGCCTCTTGCGGACTGCATTTTCTGCTCCCATTTTCTCTGAAATGGAACCAGGCTCTCCTGCTGGAACTGCACTCAACTTCCAGCTCCAAACTCCCTCCAAGGCAGCAGTTCCTGTACTGTGGAGACATGTCCACTCTGCCAGCCAAGAACCTCACTTCAGCCTCAAACGTTACGTAAGGGACAAGTGTTCTCTCTGTGCTTCCCACCAGCCCCGGCTCAGGCTCTTCCCCAGCTACCAGCTAACACCTAAAGACCTCCAGCAACCAGACACTTTACAAAGCCAGGGAAGGGGGCTCTAACTGTTGGTGCTCTTTTGTCCAACTGTGCTGCAGGCAGCTGCCAAGCTCCAGACAGCCCAGATTTGGGTTCCCCAACCCCTCCCTCATGCGCCAGCAGAGCTCCCTTAGGGCACAGATTCAGGCTCAGTCGCAACTCAAAAGCTACCAGCATCCTGCCTTTGTTTTTTTAATCGCAAGGACAAGCATTTGCTAACAGAGCCCTTTAGCTCCTCAGAACTTCTTCCTCTGGGCTTCATCTGAATTTCATCTCCCTTACTTTTGGTATCTTACTTACAGGACTGGGAGCCAGGCTCATTGCTTTGAAGTCCAAGTGCTACAAAGTACAACTGCAACTTAGCCTCAATCTCCTCCCAAGTCACTGACTGAGCACAACACATCACCACTGACTGATGTTTTTGGTTTTTTTTTTCCTGTTCTAAGCAATAGACAAAGCAGTTTTTCAACCCAGGAGTGCTTTAAATCTATCTTGGTGAAAGTACAGTGGCAATACATTGATCATGGATCATAGTTACAAATCCTATTAAGGTTAAAAGATCAAGCAGTGGAAAACTCACAGCCAAACACAGCAGCTACCCACCCTGCTGTACAGGAAACTACCACCCTGAGACTGGTTTTATCATAAAGGTGAGTACATTTTTGACTGAAAGAAACGAGTAGCAAGCTTATAGCTAAGGATATTTGAGGTGCCAAGAGCTCTAAGATACTGAGCAAGTTTAATACCATTAAAAGGAACTCGGTTTTCCTTCACATCTTTTCAGTCGAGGCAGGCCCTTTCTGCAAGAACACACTTCTTGAAGAGTAACTTCTCACCATCCATATATAGAAGACAGGAAAAACCTCAATTCTTTGCTTACAAAATGTTTTGAAAGCTCCAGACAGGCAGATGCTTCCTTAAGCACCCGACAACTAACGTGCTCTACAATTCTAAGAAAGCCACAAGAAGCTCATCTACTTTAAGTAACAGTTATTACTTCTGAAACCTCCCCAGAGCTCCAAGGATAAAGGCAGACAACCAATTACAGTCTTAGACTTTCAAAGCTTATTTTGCTGCCTTTAGAAATAAGCATCACATGCTCTTTCCACCAGATGCTGAGTTAAAGGGGGGCTGGTGTTAAGAGGGGAAGGAGGGAGGGTTGGAGGAAGGAAGGAGAGGAGAGGAGAGGAGAGGAGAGGACCCTTTGGTTTGCTCTTTCTGGCAAAACCATGCAGCACATCAGTCCACTGCCAGAAAGGCTTTGTACTGGAAGAACCTTTTCTGTTCCACCGAGTGACTTGTCTAAACAGAACTAATTTTAGCTGGAACATGAACCATACAGGAGTGATATGCTTAGAAAAGGATTTTTTTGTCCTTCAAAAGAGCTACTAACTCGGAGAAAAGAGAAAGATTTGCAACAGCTTCCAAAAAACTAAAGTGAGGGAGCAAAAAACTACATGACCACCAATGCCAAAGAAGCAGCATTTAGCAAGTTGTCCCTTTCGATATACAAGTTTTGGACAAAAAGCACACCTGTTTTTCCTTTTCCTCCCTTTTTTCTCCCCCACCTTTTCACTACAAATAAGAGATCCAAGGTGAAGTGCCCAGAGAATCCTTCGATGATGCACAGAGATGCACGAGAGATTCCAAATGAGCTCTTTTGTACAACATCAAATGAGGCAGCAAAAGATAAGGCAAAAGGGAAGCTGGAAGGGCAAGAGGGGAAATCTGGGCCACTCCAGGAAGGCTTTCAGGTCTTGTGTAACATGCTAGATTTTAAGCCTTTAGGGGAGAAGTGGCTAAGCAATATTAGAGTGCAGCGTGACCACACGGCCACATGGGTTGTGTCTGCTACAACTCTATTAATAGGAGAGAAGATTACAGAGGTTTGCCTACATCCAGTCTACATCTACCAACTTAATTCCTGCTTTCTCTCCTTGCTGCCTTTCCTCTCATTGCCTCAGAAGCTCCTAAGGATGTCACAGAATACCAACAGCAACCCAGAAGAGCCCACTGGAGCCCACCACCACACCAGACTGGACCTCACCCTTGAGGTATTTGCTGGCCCAAATTCACCCTTCATACCTGACAAGGCACTCAAACTCCTGTTCAGATTTAGTCTAATGCTGAATATTCACATTCAAACATTAACAGGCTTTAAACACAGATTTCACTGAACTCAACAGCAGCATTTGGGCCTCAGTGGGTTCATGTGCAATGAGCTCTGCTTGTTGTCTTGGGGGTTCCCCCCCCCTTACTTCTCACTTTCTTGTTACAATGCAAGTTCTATTCCACATCCCCTTTCTGTGTGTGTGTAATGTGCCTGACCCCTATAAAGATGGTCAAATAAATATCTGGTGACCTCACAAGTATGAAAATAAGCTTATTTGAAAGAAAATGTATATCCTTCAGGGGCTTTGGCAGTAACTTTCAATTATTTTTAATTGCCTGGAAAATTAAAGTAAGAAAATAGTGTGGTATAAATGTTAGGGCACATTATTAAGCCGTTTTCATAATATCTTAGCCATAAGCTTAATAGACAAAAAGGTTTTTTTAAGGCTAGGTCATCTGTTCAACATGAATGGACTGTCTGTTCCCACACTTCCTCAAGGGGTAACCCAACTGAAACACTCCATGATAGAAACCAGATTCTCTTTGACCTGGTGGGCAATGAGAACACCACAGAACCTTCAAAACTTGGGTTTAATTACAAACCACCATGGAGTCTGGACTGCAGCCTGAGATCAAAAACACAAAGAAAGGAGTTGAGAGAAAGTTTGGAGCTGTAAATGCCAACCTCCCTCCCCCCACTTTCCTTCTCTTAAACCATGGGGTGTGTTTTTTTTTCCCCCCCTTGTCAACACAACTGACTTACAAACTGCCAGGTAAGCAAGATTTCCAAGGTAACAGCCTCAGCCTGCCCTTCTTCCTTCTGGTGGAACTGTGCTATCATCACACTGACAGTGCATCCACACAGCATGGGGAGCAATACAGAAAGGAGATTCAGTGCTGGCATCATGATGGCTCCAAAACCTCAACTTTCATTTTCTTCTCTTGTCTGAAACTTTGAAGCCTCCAAACCAGCTGTTGGTTGAACCTTTCTAACACAGCCTCTAATGCAGTGATGGAAACAGACCAGCTTCTGAGAAGAATTGTGTGTTACAAACCATCAGGGGCAGCTCAGCCAAACTGAGGCAAGCAAAACCTTACATAAGTGTGGGGCTGTGGCCTTCCAGATTCTGGGCTCAGTAGAACTGTGCTGTAGTTTTGCCAGAGTTGTGGTATAAATTAGCAATAAACACCTGACCCAGAAGTCTTGGGTCATGGAAAAGACTGAATCAGATCCTCACTCAATCCAAGCAAACACCGCAGCATCAGTACGAGCTGGAGGAGAGAGATCAGACCTGTGTGAGGGGAACAGGAACACAAGCAGTGCCACAGGCTCTGCATGTCAATGAGGTGTGCAGACATCCAGCATGCAAATGAATAAAAAGAGAGAAGATGGTGTGTAACCACCTCAAACAGGGACAGGAAATCTCTGTCTAGTGACATGAGCTATAGTGAGCTGAACTTGACAACCATAGACCGAGTCCTGCACAGGAAATGGTGATAACATAGCTTGGATCTGTGGGGTGGCATAAAAAATGTCAAGGCATCTGCAGTCAGACATATGCTGCCTTGCTTCTGAAAGGAAGGAAGGGAAGAAGGAGAGAAGCACTGGCCATTTTCATGAGGACAGACCCAGGCACCAGGTCCTGTGCTGGTCCCTACAGTGCTCTTGTGGATTTCTGGACAGCCCAGTATGTGTGTGTGCACCACATCCACCAGACTAAGGCAGCCCCTCAGGAGCCTGCACTTGCTACTACACACAGACAAGGACAAAGACCAGGAAAATTACCTACCCAGAAGGACCAGAACAGAAATTCCTTCTCTACTGTAGCTCTGGAAGACAATTTTCTTTATGCCCTCTATGATGTTGCCATAAACTGAGAAGCCAACCCAAAAGAAAAGAGAGAGTCTGGATAGACTAAGTCATGGTGCAGGTGTTACTGAGGCAAAGTGGCACTAGGGGTGAAGACATGTTCCCACTAGTGCTTGTTATTTATTGGCAACTAGATGTCATCAATCACAACTCCTGAAGCTCCACCAACCTCCTGTTAAGGATCTCTCAGCCTCATTTTTCTGAGATTGGGGATAAAAGGTCCCATGTTGCCTCGAAGGTTTAATGGAATATACCTGTGGCAGCTGAAGGCCAAGATCTGCACTGGAAATGGAGCAGTGAAATACTATGCTGGTCACTGCCCCAGTGGGAGAAGGTTTAGAGCTGGCTGAAAATCTCTGGTTCCTCTCTCTGCAAGCTGGCAGCAGGAGGCTGAGAAGGCAAAGTAAAAGTGGACAAGATGGGTTTAGTGGAGGGATGACTCCAGACAGGGCAGTTTTTTTGTCTCCCCAAGGGAAAAAATAACAGCCTGCTGCTATAAATTCCCTGTGCTGTCTATGGTGTAAATTTAGCTTAGAAAGTGTGAATCAGAGGGAAGCTGACACTTCACCTACAGAAACACTACTGAGGTTGAGGAAAAAAAAAAAGTTCCTCTCGAGGAGCATCTTGCCAGCCAACCATGAGAACCAATATCATCACCTTTAGGCAGATACAAACCTAAACCTACCTGGTGCAACAGCCAAAAGCTCCAAAGACCTCAAACACATTAAGGCAGAAATCCTTCACAGCCACCTGAGCTGTCCCAGACCTGTGTCTTCGGGATGGTTTTACAAGGAGTTTGGGCAAGTTCTCTCAAAGCATGATACCAAGGCTCTGCTTAAGAGGGAAAGTACTGAACTAGGCTGCAAACTCACCACCTCTGCTAGCCTCTATTTGACAAACTTGAAATCTTGTCCTCAACAAGGCCAAGTTTAAGTCAGCTTCCAGGAGGAACAGAAAGAAGATTCTGCCAGTGGAAAAGGGAAGAGAGGACAGCACATTGCAGGAGGAGGGAAGGAAAAATTATTTTAAATAAACAGAATCCTAAACTTTTATTAAAGAATAGAGACTAATTTTGTGAGAGATGAGTTGATCATTTCAACTGCAGCTGAAGTGGGAAGAAGGCAATCAGGCAAATAATGCCTGGCTCAGCTGTTCAGGGTAGCAGCTGTCCTGAAATCTTCATTGGAGGGAACAAGCCAGGAGGTCATGAAAGTCATGATTATTTGGAATGGAGAGGGGAAACAATAGGTTGGGGCCCTCTGTCTTCTTGCCTTTCTCACGTCTTTTGTTAGCTGCTGCCTTCCCAGAATAGCTGCCTGGCTGCACTCTAGGCAGAGCTGGTTTGGGGTTTTCAAAAGCCTCTTCTGACTCACTGGCACCTCTTCCAGTTACCTTCAGTTGACCATGAAGAGCGTTGGAGGCTTGAAATTTAGTTTTTTCAGCTCCCTCTCCTCTGTTGACTTTCTCTCTTAGAGCAAAGCTAATGCCAAGCTGCAGAAGACATGACAACTAACAAACCTGTCAAAACCCCTGCTTGGCCTGCAGGCAGAACACTGCAGCTGCTCAGGTCATCACTGAGAGCCTTTACAAAGGGAGGAAGAGCTTAAAGGAGACACTGCTCTATTTGTATACAGTGTAACAGAGCTTGAAGCATCTGGAGGGCTAACAGTGCCTGCTAACAGCTCATGAAGCTTAGGAAACAAAAATAGCTAAAACTGGTTTGGTAAGATTTTGGATACCATGGCAGAGCCTGGCTCTTGTCCTGCCTTCTACAGTGCAGACTTGCACAACCTTGGGCAGGTCACTCAACCCTGATCAAACTACAGTTTGGGTCACGCAGGAATGTTGTGAAGCTGATAAATTTCCAGAAGAGATTCCCAATGGCCATCCTTACACAATGGCATTGTCTAACTGCTGGTCTGATGGAGCTAAGTGAGGGTGCAGAGACTCCACTGAGAACCAGATCTTCCTCAGCATTCCTCTTGCAGCATTTATATAACCAAGACTCTCATACCCTGACTCCTGTTTCATGTGAGTTTGGAGAGACAAGAAGCCTTCATTTTCCCTTTAGGATGGAACTGTTGTCCTGCTGACTCAAAAGATCACATGAAACAACATAAAAGCGGTAGTAACTTCAGGATTCATAGTCAGTGGTAGATGTTCCCTGCCTACAGAAGTCAGGATGAGCACAAAGCCTGTTGAAAGGTCTTCTGCACCTAATGCCAGGGCAAATCTAAGGTCAGGAAAAAAAAAATCTTGTTTAAGTAAGGGGGGTTCCTCTCCCTTTTTATTTTTCCTCCACACAGCTTTAGCATTGCTCCACAGCTTAGGGCTTTTGTTGGGTGCCATCAGAATTCCTTCATGGGATACTTCTTGTGTTACAATCTTGGTGTGTTATAATCTTTAGTAAAGAGACCCAGGTATGGATTTGAATAACATCTTGAAAGGAGATTGAGTGCAGTAAGAAGGCAGACAGATTGAAAGAAGATTAGAACTTCACTTGATCCCCAAGGCCCAAGCATAGCATGGTAACTCCTTGCTCCACCCTGCACCTATCTGCCTCCTGACACCATAGTAAGAGGCAGAAGGCACAGGAATTAAAAAAACCAACAAAATCCAGGTCTTGCTTTGTGTTTGGGATAGGTGTGCTGTGCACAGGAGATGAAGACACAGCACGGGCAGGTGATTGTCATGTTGGATGCCCACCACCAGCAGACGTGAAACTGCTGCAAAGCAGTGCTAGGCCATTTAGAGCATCGTGAACTATTTTTCTTCTCTTTTTTTTCTAAAGGGTATTTGGCTTGGCTTGGTTTTCTGAACTGCTGTTGCTCTCAGGTTCACCAGGAGACATGTTTCTCTAAGCTGATTTCTCTGTGGTTGAGAATTTAATCAGATCAAAGCAGCGATTAAAACCTGGGCTATAACCACCACCCTTAAAGGCACAGCTGCAGCACCCAGCCCTTCCCCGGGCCCCTTCTCAAATCCCAAGTGCAGCAGTATCCAGCTCTGGCAAATGCACGCTTCTAAAACAGCAGGAAATGTTGCTGCCTTCTGGGTCACCTTTCCTCTAGGAAGGGTGCAAAGCTCTTGAGAAGCACCAAGAAACTAAGCTATGCAAATGAACCAAGGGCTGCACTTAACGTGAAGGCATTCACACCGCCGAGACACCCCTGGAGGTGGCTCTTCTGACACTCACTTTACTCCGACACATACGCTGTATTTCCAGCACGGATACCTCAGACCCTGTCAGTGCTCTTGACATCCTTTCCTACAGTTTTCCACTTGCTACTTTGTAGGTCTGTGGTTCTTTCCATCCATCCAAAGACAGCACGATAGCATGTTCAGAGTGTGAGAATCAGCAGTATCAAAAAATGGAAATGGAGCAGCATTTCCACAGCTCTGCACAGAGGGAACCAAACATTAAGGCCATGCCTGCTCCTTTTAGTGACAATGATTTCAGAAATTAGGCCTAATCTTACAGCAACTTCAATCATGACCTGTCTGAAGAGCCAACGAGCTGTGCCATCAAATCCAGGAGCCCTGCTCCTACCTTCACACTGCACAACAAAAGCAGGCCAAGTGACTCACTCTCGTGAATGCCAGAGCTAAGGATGAAGGCTGCTGGATTCTGGCTCCTGATCTCCTCCTCCTAACACTGTGGCGCTTTGGACAGGTAGTGTTTTCAAAGGTGTAGAACAACAGCAGCTTCTCCTGGTGCTCATGGAAGCTCTGCAGCAGGAGCACCAAGGGCTGGTTGTTATTAATGGGGGGTGGGCATGTTCCACCAGGAGTCACTATTTATTTGGTAAGCCTGCTTGGCAGTTTAGTCCTCTCCTCACTTCCATCACTGTGACACCTTTGAGATACCAGCTCCTTGGTATGTGGGATAAGATCTTCTTCCAAGCTATTCTTGACACTCTACTCCTACTCCTCTTCTATGTGTTTAACCATTTTAAAGCTGATTTGGGTCATGACTAATAGGATTAGATACTAAAATCATGTGCTGTTAGCAGCAGTCACTGTAGAGCTAACAGGACACCCGAGTGGAATGCAAGCTGGGGGAGCATTCAGCTGGGTGGGAAAGCATTCCTGCTCATGTGCTTTCTTCCCCTTTTTTAGCAATAATTAATATTAAAGCCGGACAAAAATCCCACTCAAACCCCCAAACCTAAACTTGATTCTTTTTATAGTCAACTCCTTTCCTTGGCACACCAGTCTAGACCCCAAAATCCTATCGAGAGGTGGTGAAGTGGTCATCAAGCACTGCTAGGAGTGAGCAGAGACACTGAATAAATAAAACCCAACAGGCTAATTTTAGAACCCACTGAATTAAACCAGGCACACTTGGCTGCATACCTGGGGTCACAGACCTAGGGTTTGTGCAAAGTTCACTGGTCCTGGCTGCTTTCACCTCTCCTCTGACTGTGAGGGGCACATGCCCTTCTCGTGGGCACTTCCAAGAACTGTTTTCTGTTTTCACAGGCAAAAAATATTAAAACAGAAGAAGAGAACACCCCCTCCTCCCTCTTCTGATGTTTGGAGAATGGTCTATTTATCTGCTTTAGGGCAAGAGTACTGGTTACAGAGGCCTGAAGGTCAGGATTAGTGTCTTTTATTCCTGGCTCTGCTACTGATATTATTTGAAGGGCTTTAGGTAAATCAAATAATGCATGTTTCATTAAACTACATTAGTGCAAACAGTGGGAGAATGTCTAAAGGAGCTGGAGATTTTCAAATAAAAGGCACTAGAGAAACGAGACTAATGTTTTCATAGAAAACAAAACCCAAAGAATCTCATTTTCCTAATTCTTTAATAGGGTTAAGCACCATTAATTCCAGCTGGGAAACAATTCAAGCCCATGAGTTTTGTCTTCCTACATGTTGAGCACTCAGTTTTCAAATCTTGTTCTGCAACTTCCAAAGAGTTGCTGAAAACTGCTGTGGGACACAGAGTTGTGGGAACTCCTGACAACTCCAAACAGCTCAGCTAATCATTCCCAACAAGAACACATGGTTTGATTAAGCAGACTTAAGTCAGCCTCCAACAATGTTCTCCAAAACTGGCTGTGCCACAAAAGCTTTTGCTCCTTTTCCTGACGCATCTCACCAGAAGATGCTGTAGCCTGATCTTTCCACCCTGCTCTCCAACAGCAAGGTTATGTGGCAGGTTCTCACCTGAGTACCTATATCTGGAACATCATGATCTAAAATTGGCTTCACCATAGATGAGCTGGCATCTGCTTGCAGATGTTAACAGTGGAGCTGTCTACAGCTGAGGCAGCTCTCTAGATTCCCCTGCAGTCAATAGAAAGGCACTTTCAGGCTGCACTTCATCCTGAAGCAGAAGCTTTAAAGCCTATCAGATAATCTATCAGCACAGACTTAAACACCTACACTGCAGGCAATCAGTAACTTTCCTAAGTTTCTTCAGGTTCATGGATGAAGCTTTCACAAAGAGAAAGAGGTGTCTAAAGAGCCTCAAAAATCTGGTTGAAATCCTCTCTGCAAGACTGGTCCCTGTTTGAAGGAGCAATCTTCAAGCATCTTTCCTCCCAGCTCACTTATGTCAGCTGACCAAGATTTGTTACCATCTTAGACAACACTTCTATGCCTCATGCATAAATAGCATTTATTTTTGTGGTGTCTTCTCCTCCACATGAAACCATGAGGCTAAGGAATTACTTTAATGAATGACTCTTTTCTTCATGGTTACATTTTTCAGTAGGACAAAACCAATTTCCTGGTTAAGAGCAGCAGAGGAACCAAGGTAGCTTTCCTCTAGTAGACAGAAAGCCCTTGGGTAGCAATCAGAGAGTGAAAGGCTGCTCCATCCTGCTGGCAAAGGTGTTTCACCCGACACTGCACTCCAAATGAATGAAGTCATGCTTGTGTAAAAGTGGCACAAGTTACACAGTTCTAAACGTTTTTACCACTGCAGCCACAAGCCTGCATCATTTTACTTGCTGGAGCTGTGATTTTACCCATCCTGATATGTTTGCCTGCAGCATCATTAAGAGGAGGTTACAATTCTGCAGGCTAACACTCTGACCACTGTCACCTTTATACACACAGTCCTCGTAGGACACTGTGCAAGTGCACTACATATCCTCACTCCCTTGTTTTCCCTAGAAAATGTGTGATTACTACACAGATTAGAATTTGCAGAGGTGCAACATGAAAATAGAGGGGGCACAGCCTGGACAAGGACTCTGTTGTCTTGCTAGCCAAGGTGTCACTTGAGTGGCTAAGCAAAAATAAACCCTTCTAAAAACTGCAGCATCACACCTGGTTTGATAGTGAAATGTTTCCAATGGGCATTGTACAGAACTAGGAAGGGAATATTCCAGGCCAAGTGCATCAGCTCTGTTCTACTGAATTCCAGTGGACACTAGGAGTTGCAGCAAAATACATTTTTTTCATTCCCAAGGCAGAGATGAATCTTTGCCCAAGGAATACACAAGCACGATGCCTTTGCTGCACTTTAGGCCATGCCAAGTTCTTAAGCAGAAATATTTGATCAGCATTTAAACATCCACCTCTCAGCCTGTGCCCTGACCTAAATCTTGTGTCAATCGTGCTGTTTCAGTTCTACACTAAATTCATGAGAGATTTCCACAAGCACCACTCAGTCACAGCAAAGCCATGGGAGCTGGAATGCTGAGCTCTCCTCCTACCACCCTCCTTGCTCATCAGCACTGCCAGGTGTGGCAGAGCTGCGTCTAGAGATCAGGTCTCCAAAAGCTGTGCTCACAGTGTTTGCTACTATTGTGAACACTGAATCTGCCATGGTAATAACAACAGAAAGGATCACCTGGAACTCTGCAGATATTCCTGCTGGTTCCAAGTGAAACCCAAGAGGTACAGCAGGTGGAGTCTAGGAGACCCTCTCCACTGTGCACAACGCACTGAGGCAGGACAGGGAAAATTGCTGCATGCAGAATAGGAAATCAGCCCTGGAATTCAGCAACAACCCAAACTCGTTGATGTTAGCTAATTCCCAAGCCCGGTGCACTCCAGTTTCCCCTGAAAACAGCTCAGGAGCCGCTCTGCACTTTGTGTTTGTCAAAACCAGCTCACACACGGCACCTCTCCAAGGGCTTTGTAAACCTGTAACGTTAAACAAAAGCTTTTCAACTCCTAGGCTGGATAGGAATCTCCCTAAAGGAAACAAGAAGAGGCATAGAATAAACTGAAATTGCCACTGCACCACGACACTGCCAATGATCTGTTTACTACCTGCTTAAGGAAGATCAGCAATGGCACTTTCAGCCCTGCCTTTTTGCTCCCAGCACCACACAGGCTCACACGGGCACACATTCTGTCTCCACGGCTCAACTACAGACAGGTGCCCAGAATAGATCTGCTCTGCCTGAATTATTCCATCAGTGCTGACAGCCCTGTGCCTTCATACAGTTAACAGTCAATTCTGAAAGAGGCTTCTGGGCTCAACAGGATTATTTCCCACTACCCAAATGGATTTCAGGTCAGAGGAAAAGCAGTAGACTCCCTGCTCTCCAAACTAAAAGGCACTCCAGCTCTAAAACAAATGCTCCAGTAGCACGAGTGCCATGCAAAATACCCTCAGTTACTCTGCTCAGAGCAAAAGAGGAAATCAATTCCCGAGGCTCACTGCGTCTTAGTCTCTCTCCTAAGCCTTCTCAGCAAGGCTCTGTGTGTGTCCCCAGCAGAGAGGGAAGCCTGGTGTCTCCAGGCTTTGCTGATGGACCAAAGCTGATTACTTCAGCTTCTGCCAGAAGCTCACAGGATTTTAAGGGACCGGTGGGTGCAGCAGTGCAGGTGTCTGTGAAAATAAAGAGAAACCACCAAGTCTCCTGGGAGGACAGGCTGAGAGGAGGAGGAGAATTATTGTGGTTTAGAAAAGGGAAGGGGTTAGTGGAGAGAAATGCTATAAAAGCACCATGACGACAGAGCAGGGTGATGGAAAGGTCAGTCCCTTTCAATAATGCTCTTTTTTTTTCTTGTCCAAATGAAACACTTGGCCACGTCCATCGCCAGAGTTCAGTTGGAGGTAAATGACTAGACAGGGGGGCCATAAACAGTCTAGCAGAGATGCTGCTCTGCACTGAGTGGGGCCTGTCCTTCCTCTCCTTTTCCCCAGGTCTCTACCACAGCAAAGCAAAGGACTCCAAACCTGCACCTGACAGAAGGTGCTCTCGTACACCTCAGGGGCAGAGAGTTGGACTGCGACTCCTGTTTACCCCAAGCAAACATGTTCCAACGCCTGAGCCCGTCATGAAGGTTAGCAGGAGTGAACAAGAAGGTAGTTGCAATAATGAAAGAGTGATTAATGCTGATAGGCAGGCAGCCCTTACAATTACTTTTCAGCTGCTAGTGGTAGGTGGTCAAATTATACCTTTCCATCACATTTCCCACTATACTGCACATCTCCTCAGTACATTTTCTCATGAAACACTGTAAGGATTCAGAACAATTAAATCTAACCACTGAGTAATTCCCACTCCTTCCCCTCCCCCCCCAACATGAAATCATTCTTTCTAGTGCTTTAGGAAAAGAAATGTAAGCTCCAGAGCTCCAGCCCGCTCTTAATGCACCAAAGTGGTGCATTAGAAGAAGAGATGCAGTACAAAGCTGTATTGTTCCCCAGCAGAGCTGCCATGGCCAGCTGAGCGGTCAGTTACAGGCCTCATCTATGCATGACAGGTGGGAAAGCCTTCAGGAAAGAGAAAAAGAAAGGATTATTGTCCAGTGAATGGTTCTGATACTATCCAAATGAGGACATTCACTGCCTATCACAACCTTCCTGAGGGCTGGGAGCTTTTCCCTTTGCTGTTTATCTGCTGACAACTGATCCTTCTAATTGATTTCTTAAGAGCACTGGAGTGGTGGCACACGAGCAGCTACATCAGGGAGCAGATACATAGCACTTGGGCTCCTCTACAGACATATTCCTGTAAAGCCAGAGTAAACTTTGAGTAGCTTTCCATTAAGAGACAGAGCTCTCCCTACACCCCTTAAGGGTGAGCTGCTGTGTATTACAGAAGCTACAAGTCTTTCAAAGTAGCTGCTGTATGGCAAGTTCCAATCCCAGCTTACCTGCAGCAATGTGTTCGTGTGCCTCTTACTCCTTTAGCAGACCTGCTGACTGATTTTACACACCCTTCTTCGGTTCTAAGTTCCTCTACCTCAACATAGAGTTTGTTTGCTTTAAAAAAAAGAAGAGGGGGCAGAACAATGTGATCATTTCTTATTTCCATTCAGCAAGTTGTTTTCTGGTTTATTTATAGTTTGTTTTTTTTTTTAATGCTGTCCCCTTCACACACTCCTCTGGAATATTAAAATGAAGTAGTTCCTTCCCTTCCAAGCAAAAATTTTAATATGCATGACCTGAGAATCTAAAAGGAAAATGCAGAAAGCTCTTTTCTTCTTCCCTAGATTCTAAAACTTCAGCTCTTCCTCTATCCTACATTTCCATAGTGACATCAATTCTCTTCTCATGGTCACTTCACAGTATCTGGCAGCTCAGCAGGAGGACTGGGCTGAGCTGGCGTAGTGAGGGCAACTAAAGGGATGCCTGGCTCAGAACTCTGCCACCATTAAGGACCAATAATGGGGAAAAAAAAATTTAACTTTTCAATCAAGAATTAGAGGAAATATTGAACATAAAAATGAAACGTGGAGGGGAGTGTATGGCTATTCTTCTTGGAAAATGTATTTCCTAGGAATCTGAGTAAAGCAAAAATCTCAGTTTCCTAGGTTTGCAAGGCTGTGTTTACAGTTTCTTAGTCGAAAATGTGTTCTTGGGCTCCTCTGAGTTGTGCCACTAACCAGGCTTTACGAAATGGCTGACAGTTTGGCATCCCTCTACTTTTCAGATGCTAGCAGAGAGTGCATTTTCCTGCCTATTTTTTTTTTCGTCGGTACAATTTTATCATCCAGTCTACAACCTCTGCAGAAGGAGCAGAGAGGCTCTCTAAGTATTTAAAGAACAGCATTAAAATGGGATGTTTGGATGTGCTGAGCAGAAATAGAAGGGGGGGGAAGAAGCAGGGAATGAGCAGAACACCGCAGGCAGTAATTATAACAATACCTCACTGCCTTGCATGAGGTATTTCAGAGCATGACTCATTAGATCCTAACAATGCCTGTAAGATAGGAAGTGTCATTATCACTGTTTAATAAGTGGGGGAAACTGAGGTAGAGAAAAGGGCTGTACTTGTCCAAGGTCACACACCAAAGCAAGTACCAGAGCAAGCAGCATCGCATCTTGCACGCCCAGCCTTGGGCTCTCCTCCGAAGCAGCCACCCTTGAGCTGACAAACTGCTAACAGTGAAGAGGTTGATGATATCCTTTCAGTAGCATCCACTCTGTTACGACTTCGTGAAGAGATCACCAGAATGGAAAAGAATTTGAGCTGTTAAATTACATAAGTGTGTAGTCACCACCTAGCAATGGAGAAGAAAGGGCTGGATATTTTCAGTTACAACTAGATTTTCTAACCAGATGGCCAGAAGAACTGACGTCACTCACATTCCAAATTATAGAGCTGCTTGAAAGCTGCTCCAGCATTAAGGATGCAACCAGGCCTGCATTCTGAGTCGCTTTTCCAATCCCCATTCTGCAAAGATATCAGGAGGGGCTTTGCCGTCGTTTTTGCTACGCTGTTGAAACGCTGCTGCTGCTGCTGGGGCATGCCTGTCCCAGACTCCCTCGGGGATGTTCACCTCTCCTTCTCCTGGAATGAGGTCCCAATTCTGCCTTCTCGTTTAATGCAAGCTTCAGAATATGGCTTAGCAAGGCCTCCAGAAATCCGTAACTTGGGAAGTTTTTCTAACTTTCTCTGGACAGCTCGCAGAAGGAGATGTCCTCCAGCCCTGACTGCTCACATTTAAATCGCCTCAGCAGCCAGCACTGCACTGCAGAAGAAAACCTCAGGCGATACACAGCAACCCAGGCAGTGCCACAAGACAATGGGGATAAGGAACAAATTGGAAAGCTGCCTGTTCTGGAGGTTTACATTTCAGCTTTTACATAGAATCAAGCGAAATATTTCAGGTCTGCTGTAATTTTTTTTGCTGTTTTTTTTTCCCCCTCCCTCTCTTTTTTACTTTAAGAGCAAAAAGTCCGTAAGAAGCCAGCAGGAGCTTTGCAGCACAGGGAATGCTGGATCAAATTCAAATATAAGAACCCTCTCCATCCCAGCTAAGTAAAACGTCTGAACCGGTTCCAAAAAGCCATCAATCACTGGCTGGACATTTTCCCACCTCCAATGAAATGAAATACATAAGGGGCCTGCAAAACGGTTTTTAAACCAAGCCGGTTTGGAGTTACGGGAGACCAAGAGAGAAAAGCAGAAGGATGTGAAACCAGGGGATGCTGTATCTTAGACCACAGCACCTTAAGAATCAGAAAAGTAATATTATGTATTTTAAAATACTATTCCTCCCGAGCTCTGGCACTACTGCACTTCAGGACAGCTGGCCACGTTTTCATGGCACGCTGATACCGACAGGCTGCAGAGCACATACAGATGTACCACATCCAACTGTGACAGGAGTAACATTACTGTCTCAAGAAGCCATTCACCACAGCAAGAAGACAACTTCTGGGGCAGTATGGACAATCAAGTCTGCACTAAGCACCAGAGCTTAAAAACAAGGGCAGAGGTGGCACTGCCATTCTTTTTTCTGCTCGCTGCAGCCACATTTTAAGACCACCCATCAGGAGTCTGTAATTAACAGACATTTGCAAAGTGTTCTGAGATCCAGACAGAATTGCAAAACACAAGCACTGCTTGCACACACACAAAAGAGCAACAGGAAAGAGCTCTTTCCACTGGCTATTATCCTTAAAGGCATACAAGAGGGACGTTAGTAAAAGTAATCTGCTGCGAAATGCACAATTTTGAAGGTGGTAAAGGAGTAGCAAGACGAAAACAAGTCCTGTTTTTTTCCAGCAAGAGGTATATAGTTCTTTAAATCGCCCTCCTTCCCCGGTGCAAAATAAGCCCAGTATTAGTTGTGTCTGGAAGCTGGCAGATGAAAGCCTGCCAAGTTTCCATGCAAAAGAAAACCTTTTATTTGTTCCAATTTCTCTCTCTCTCTTGCCCCTCCCCACGCAGAAGGCTCAAGGTTTGGCACTGAATGATGAATTATACAGTGCAGTTTAATTATGATGGAATATGCTGAGGAGGGGTCAAAACTGGGGAGCTCTGAGGAAAGGAAAAAGGAGAAAACATTAGGTAAAGAAAGAAGGGAACTCAAGGAACTTTTGGAAAGCTGAGAAAAGAGTAGGACGTGCTACTGCTCACAGGTTTAGAAGAAAAGCCAAACAAAACAGAGCAGGGAATGAAAGATTTCAAAGATGTACAATACCAGCCTCAGTCAGACACCAAAATGCATCCAGAGTCTGCTCACCCTGCAGGCTGCTGAAAGTTTGACAGGGACATTTGGAAGCACAAGCAGTGGGAAGCACCTGTGGTAACTTCATGACCAAAGGCCAGCTCGCAAATGCAAGGTATCTGCAGTGGAGACATGAGCCCCGGCTACAGGATTCCATGATCTCCCTTGCCATAGTAACTGTTTGCTGCAGAAGGCCAATGAAACAAAAGGCATGTGCCCACAGCTGCACGAGTTTTGATCTATCCGTGCAAGGAAAACCTAAGAAATGCTCAGCAACACCCCAGGAGTCATTCTGGCACTGACTGTTCCTCTCAGCATGGATGCTGTGTGCAACTACACACCAATAACCCAGGGCATCAGAAGGGAGGATGGGGGGAGAGAGAGAGGAAGATTTCTTAATTTCTTCCTCCCACAAACTTCTTGTACAAAGATTCCCCTTCACAGGTCTACTGCTTAGCTGCCAGGTTTTAACTATGTAATATCGTGGAAAATTAAATACCAGAAGCCACACAATCAAAATAACTCTTTGAGAAGATAAAATGACTCTCTTGTGATGCTCCAGTGAACTCTTGGCTACTTCAGCACCAGAAAAGGACAAACCCCACATCTCTCTTCGCCTGTTTATCTTCCGAATGACTTAGTGCTTCTGTTCAAATGAAGTTTTACCTAAAAGACAGATCAATTCATGGGAGAGTTGATGTAATGAGAATAGCTAATGGCAGCTGTCAGCTCACCAGATCCACAAGTGACAATCCAGGAGGGGGTGTTCACTGCAGCCCTTGACGAGCTTTGCTCACACCATTACTGGTGACCTTGCACAGAAACATGCACACACACCTTCATCACTCATTACCACAGTCCTGTGCTGCATGACTTGAAATATTCAGCTATAATAATGCTTCTTGACTGCTCCAGTCTCGAAAAGGTCAACTCTCATTTCTGGTGGCTCTTCAATATGTGTGTGTGTCCCCAGTGTAAGTCTGTAGTACAAAACTCTTAGTGTTCTCCAGTGATGAGACCTAATCACAATCTGCAGCCCCAGCAAACACTGCTGCAAGAAAATTCGGTACAAGTACTCGTCAGAAATTAAAGCCAACCCAAGCCAGTGCACTGACACTGAAAATTATGAGAAAACAGGTAAGCAAGCAGCCAGCTTTGTGGTGGGAAGCACACACACACACACCATACACAGCTCTGCAACACCAACACCACCCTCCCACCCAAAGTTCCCAAAGTCCCACAGCCAGCTGTGGAAGAATGCAGTGACAAACCGACTCAATAGCTTTAGCCATTTCTACTGCTACTTAATAAATGGACTGGATCAGGTACTCTGCAGTCTTTCAAGTTATTATTCTTGGTAATTAGGAAAACTAACAGCATTGCCAAATAAAGTCAGGGTGTCTGGGACAGAATTTGAAGGCTGAAGCCTAAAGTAAAAAGTGCATTTTTCTCACCTCTGCCCCACCAACTCCACCAGTGCACCTGTGTGCATGCTAAAGACACTTCGCCCTGATTTAGAGCCACACATCTAAATTCACTGCTTGTGTTAAAAAGCAATACTTAAGTCACCTTATAAACACTTTCCATCAGTGAGAACCAGCTATTAATTGCAAGCCTAATGTATTGTGGACTGAGACACTTCTATAAACTGAAGAACTCTCCAAGGAACGTATGGGATTAAATAATAATCTTATAGTCATTAAACGCTCTTTGCTTCTCCATGCATTGGGTTTTCTTGCACTAACTGCTACTTTATTGCACATCAGTTGTCCTAGACAATTGATTACCTATCATGATCAAGGGAGGTGAAGAAGAGTTGTTTGACTACAGCTATTAAAGATCCATAGGATTTGTTAAAAAGGGAATCATTACTCCATTGCTTTTTTAGTTTCTCTTCGCTCTCCCTTCCTCAGTTGTAAGAAAATACATCTTTTGCCAGGGATCACAGGCTCAAGCCAGGATCTCCTCACCTCAGGCCAGACTGAATTCTCCAAAAACAACCACCAAGCCAGTTGCTTTGTCAGCCTTTGGAGCCATCATAAACTACAATGGAGATGCTAATTATGAAACAAAAAAAAAATCCTAATAATGTGCATTTTATTTAAAAAAAAAAACCAAACCACAACCTTCAACCTCTTCTATTGCGAGGCAATAGAAACTCAACTGAAAAGCTGCAGCTGATGCACTTGAAAAGATCTCCCTGAAATGTCAAGGCTAACACAAAACCAGGGGCACTTGCACTGGATGGTTTGATACAGAACTTTTCCAAGGACTGTTTCAGCAGACATACAGTGATTCTACATGCTAACAGAACTTCCCAAGTGTACTCTAGGAGAAGGATTCAAGAACAATACAGAAGTCAAATATTTACCTCTGCCCTCTGCAACCACAACAACTTCTCAGTATTTGCATTGTATACAGTATTTATTTATTAGACTGAAAACAAACTACACGAAGGCGGAAAATAAACTCAATCAGGGTAGGCAAAACATTCTATGAATCCTGCTTGTAGAGTTAACTCAGCATGAACTTCAGCAGCCCTCAAGAAAGGACTTTGCAGCATTTCTCTGCGGGACCTGCCACAAAGGACTGATACTTAGGCCTTCCGTGCTCAGCAAAATGCCCACATTGCTCCAAAAAGACGATCACAGTTTGTCAATACAAGTTCAGTTCATCATTTTGCCAAATTGGGGCTCTAGTTAAGAAAACAGGACCTAAAAGAGGTACTAGTGGAGGAATTGAGTACAGGCATCTCGGTCATAGAATCACTCAGGGTTGGAAGGGACCACAAGGATCACCCAGCTCCAATTCCCCTGCCATGGGCAGGGACACCTCACACTAGATCAGCCTGGCCACAGCCTCATCCAGCCTGGCCTTAAACACCTCCAGGGATGAGGCTTCCACCACCTCCCCGGGTAACCCGTTCCAGTGTCTCACTACCCTCACACTGAAGAATGTCTTCCTACCGTTCAGGCTGAATCTCTCTATTTCCAGCTTTGTTCCATTCCCCCCAATCCTATCACTACCTGACATACTAACAAGTCCCTCCCCAGCTTTCTTGTAGCCCCCTTAAGATACCGAAAGGCCACAGTAAGGTCTCAGAAAAGGGGAGCTGCTCTCTATGAGCAGAGTAACTCCACTTTCCTACCCCTAGCTCTTGCACCAGCACGTAGTTATCCCTCTCACCATTTTACACAGGCAGGATGTAGATGAGCTGAGGAACCTGCCACGTGGCAGAGCGGGGCAGAGAGGAATGATGCTTGAAACCAAGCTTGGTAACATTAACATCATTTTCAAGGTTTTCACAAACACACACAGCCCATTCCTCCCCAGATCATGTGCGGTCTGTGGAGCGGAGTCAAGCCCTTGAAAGAGTGACTCTTCCAGACATACAGACAAAATAAACAGCCCCACAACCCAAACAGCCAGCACAATTAGACTAAATTGTTGATCATTCCAACAGCCTGAAAAGAATAGATGATGAAGAAACATCTGTGTAAATTAAAAGGATACTTACAGCCAGAGGAGCCTTACTTGAGATTTCAGGATGCTCTATAAACACTGCAAGCAGTTTGTGCTAACTTCCAGACAGCTGTTCCCCATTTCTGGGTTGTCGATGCAGTTTTTACCGTTGCTATTTAGACTTACAGTAAGGTAGCAAATGCTTTTAGTACAAACAGGCTGTTGGAAAAACAAATGCTTTTGCCCAGCTCAGCCTGAACAGCTGGAGTGATGAAACTTAGAGAAGATAACAGGGAAAGGCATAAAGGGCAATGTGGGTATTGTTGTTTTTAACTGCAAAGCTGAGGTGCTTTGGAATTCAGCTTTAAAACAAACAGCAGCAAAACTCCAAGCTCCAAAAGCTCTGATTCTCACATCACTCCTGTTCTTACCCAAATAGCAACAGCTTTATTTCACAAACTTACCTATCAGAGAAAACATCTGGGGCACAATTTTGGAAACTGTAGAAGCAGCTCTGGAGGATCTGCCAGGCTGGTGTGTGCATATGGACATTGCATGGGCATGCCATTTTCACATGCAAGAGCACTCACTGGATAGAATTCTTGCTGGAGTTTATCCAGGGAACCTCAATGTTCCTCCATTTAGAATGCTTTGCTACTCTCAGACCTAATAAGATTCTAGGTAAACTGGATGACTCTGCTGGGTGAAGGGAGTGATAAATGCACATTTATCTGTGTGTACTTACTATTGTGATAAAACAGCCAGGCTACACAGCAGCTATCTGAGCTGCTGCTACACCTACTCATTACCTCTGTCCTCCTCTGAATAGTCTCATTCATTTGCTTCATTTTCTGCTAAATTAGATTTCAAGAAGTAAGGAAGTAAATGCCTCTCCCTGCATTTATAGAGCACTAAGCACAGGAGGTCATGAGTCTGGTTTCCAGGCTCTACTCCGCTAAGAATAGCAATGAACCTGGTCTCAGCCTCACTGTGAGGTGGAGCCTCTGATCAAAGAGGGACTCACTGCCATGAGCACAAAGAAACAAATGGCAACGACTGAAGGGCAAAAGGACGGAGGATGTCAACAGAGCCATTCCAGCCTTGCAGAACTGTCAGAAAACAGGAAATCTGAAACTTGAGGAGAAAAATTCAGACTATTCTCCTCAACTGTAACTACTCAGAACTGGACATGGAGTATTCAACATAAATTCAATTCTTTCCATTGTCTATCCAGTGTCCAAGTCTGACATAAACCTGGAGTAATTCCAAATTGCTGCTGAGAAGAGAAAAAAAATAATTACGATCACAGAATCAGTCAGATTTGGAAGGGACCACAAAGATCATCTAGTTCCAACCCCCCTGCCATGGGCAGGGACACCCTACCCTAGATCATAGACTCATATAGAATCAGTCAAGATGACCCATTGAAACTCTTTAAAGTTACAAATTAACTAATACAGTAAGAAGATATTTTTTCCTTCAGGTCTTTACAGGATGAGCCTTAATCTGGATGAGAAACTGCAGTTTACAATCTGAGTCAAGAGAGACATTTTGTGCCATTTTTGATAAAGGTTCAGCAAAGATTTACACACTATTTAGTGCTCAGGCTCTGAGTCAATACCTTCAAGTGACTCCCTGAACTGCTGCTTTTCTCCTATGGCAACCACCAGCATCATCACTGAAATCAAATTTTTTTTTTCTATTTTTTTTTTTAAGAGAAAAAAAACATATAAGGGAAACAGGATTAAATCTTCACCAGCTCAGTTTCTTCTCTGCTCAAATGAAAAGTAAAAAAAAAAAAAAAAAATCTTAGTTTCTAGGTGGTGCAGAATTGCCTGCAGATTCAGAAATGCACAGAGGGGAAGGAAGAGGCAGCAGGCTGGGACAGGACAAAACCCAGCTCAAGTTATACTCTCTATAATCTCTCTTCTCCATCCCAGCAGCAGTTCAGAACGCTCATGCATGTAGTCTTTGGAAAGTTAACATTTAACAGAGATTTCAGGTCTACCAAATTCCAAGAAATAAAAATAAACTCTTACCCTGCTTTAGCTGCCAGCTGAGGCCAATGTTTACTGAGGAGATTTTGGGGTGGCAGAGCTCCAGCAGCCTTGCTGGCCTGTGCCCCCCTACCACACAGCCTGTTTCCAGCTTGGACCCACTGCTGCTTTTCTCTGCACACGAAGAAATGCCTCCTTACCAAACTTTTGCAGCTACACATTGCTAGTGGAGCTGTTGCAAATAATCAAACCTATTTATTGTGGTGACATAGAATGGTGAGCAGCTTCCATGGTGTGCCAGGCAAGCCCTCAGTCCCACACACACCACCCTGCAGCATGTCCTTCAGCATGCAATGGGGCACAAAAGCATCCTGCTTCCATCTAGGAGGCCAGGGCTGGGCGGTTGAAACAAGGAGGATTACAACAGCAATGTCTCACCCTTCAGACCATGTTGCAAAACTAAGATATCCAAAACTGCCTTCCCTGCAGTCAGTTTCTGAACTACCACAATAAAAGGAGAAATGTGGTTAAGTTCTCCAAGTGTTCTGGGCTTTGTTCTAAACCAAACTATCTGGAGAAAATCCTCATTTCCCAGGCTCTTTTTCAGTGCCGACCTTTCGTTTAAAGCTAAAATGCTCAAGCTGACACTGTTTGAAAATGTCAGGACATCCTACAGGACACCAGGATATCCAACAGGAATGGCCAGATTCTAAATAAGACATGTATGGAGAAACCAAATGAAGGCTAACAATAACTAAATCCCACACAAATCCAGTCCATCTTTTCCTTACCACAGAATTTCTTTTGTGGCTGGCCAGACAGATGATGATCCACGGTGTATCTTCAAACCTTCTCCTGTACTTCCATCTGTCTTATCCCCCAAGAACAGAAGCAAACATTGTTTGAAAAGAAAATTATCTCTATTTAGTGACCAAAATAAAGGACAGGCTGGACTGCTTGAAGCAAAAGACTGACTTTATATTGAGACTGCCTTTAACATGCAAGGTTCTGATGCGTTTCTTCTCCTGGTTTTTTTTAAACAATCTTTCCCCTGCAAACCCAATATATAAAAGAGAGCTGCTTTGTGTATCATCTGCCCTGTAAAAGCAATTAACGCTGAGCCCTGAAGTGCAAATAGTGATGCCCACAGAGTAGTTTGTTCCTTCATTTGTATTGATTTCTAATGTAAAATATGGGAGTCAGAAGAGCCCAGAATGTGACACTCTTATCAGCACAGGAAAGTTTACCCAACCCAGAACTAACAATTTCTTTTAAAGGCAAAGATATCAAAGTTCTATGACTCAGCAGTTCTGAGAGAGGTACCCTTAGGTCTTAAAAAAAAAAAGAGGGAAATTCCTTACAATGAGGAACAACTGAGTATTCTACCGTGAGAAACTGCCCTGATGAGGTTTTTCATTTCAGCTATATAAGCCTGTATACGTCCTCTGACTATTTCTGAAGGCAATAAAACCAAAACTCAAGGGAAAAAAAAGGACAACACAGAAATTCTGTCTGGTTTCTACACAAAACCATAAATTGCTCCCAGCTTCCTTAAAACCCAGCTCCAGTCCTGAACAGAAAAAAACAAGTTTCCAAATCTCAACAACTCCAAGTTTGAATTATTGTAACACCACCTAAGGACTTCCAAATTTCCTAACCTGAGGTCTGGGACACAGGACTGCTTCAGCTTCTATCGTGAGTGAAGTGAGGGTGGGGGTCTCACCTCTGCTTATACAGGAAGGCTACAAAATGGAGGATCAAATCCTGCCAGCCTGCAGGAGTCCCACTCACCACAGAGCACAAGCAAAGCTTTCCAAGGACAGGTTAGTCTCAAGGGCTGGCTGGAGCTGCTCTGTCTTAGTAAAGCCAGAGATGCAAACAGCCCCGGAAATCAGCCCCCAAAAACCAGCTATGAAGTGATAGATTTTTTAAATCGGCCGTGTCTCAAGAGGATGGAGGCCTGAGTATTAATCTGAGGGCAGCTAATTCCTTCTTGCTTTGTTTCGCTTGCTCCTGCATCCCGCTCGGCACACGTCATGCCTCGCCGCTTTACAGGAAGCTGCAACAACTCCCTAGAGTCGAGATCTTCAGAGACGTCTTCTACGGCAGGCAGATGGAGAGCAAGATGATAAAACCCACTCACTTCCATTAACTGAGAAGTTGCAGGGGCTTTTATCTGATGCCAGAGGTTGCTACTGAAACACTTTGAAACGTATCTACTGAAATGTGACTTCCATTGTAGATGGAAAGAGAGGGGCAGCAGTCTGAGAACACTCCTCAAAGAGCAGAGCTTGCCCAAACTGGCGGGGAAATCTAAGGCAGAGTTTGGAACCACCTGGATGAAACCCTCGCCCCATTAATCTCTAATTCTGCAGGATCATCCAGAGGCTTTGACAGAAATACAACCTAAAGCACCTCTGTGATCTACCAAGGGTGACCCCTGATCTGTTTCCCACACCGCTGGACACAGCAGCTAAAGGCTCCAGGGTCAGCACCCAGCCCTTCCGCAGGCACTCTCTGTTAAGGACTCCTACCCTTCAGCCTGCCTCTGCCAGCCTGGGTCTCAAAACCCCCCAAGTACAGCTCACAAACAGGGGCAGAGGGGTGAAGCCCAGATTCCACCTTCAGAACACAGAAGATCACATTTCTCCCTCCACCCCGCACTCTCCTCACCACCCTCCCTCCCCCCTTCCTCCTCCTCCTTTTTTAATACTCTTCCAGGTCTGGCAACCCCTATGTTTTTTTTTTCCCCTCCATAGAAACCGACATAACAGCAAGCCTGAGCCAGCCCCAGCTCCACAAACACAGCCTGGCCCGAGGCAGACTCAAGAGAAACACGGAGACATGGAAAGAAATGTCCAGGATACCTACAGGCTGCCAAGCACATCTGATCCTTCAAGGTATTGTTCTAAGCACTGGGCTGAAGGCAGCAGACCCATCCATCTAGAGCCGGGAGGCCTGCCCAGGGAGGCCATGCAATGTCCTTCCCTCGGCTCCACACCAGAGTTAAAAGTTTACACCAACAAAACTTCGCTAACTTCTTGCTTTTTACTCTTTTTTTTTTTTTTTTCCTCCCCTTTTTTTCTCTCCAGTAGCTAGCAAGAGGCTGAACACTTAAAAAAGGAGAGAGGTCAGGTATGCACATCCAGACTGGACCAGGCTTGGAGGACCACACTGCAGAATCCTACAACCCCTGAACAAAAAACCTAACAGCACATTCACCTTTCTTTGCAAGCTGCATTTGCACCAAAGCTGGACTCCAGTACACTGTGTGCCCTATTAAAAAGACATCTGTGACATGGGGTGAGCACAAAAGACAGGTCCCAAATGGTTCTGCTTGCTTCTAGAGAGATGCAAGAGCAGTGGCAATGGCAGACCAGAAAAGTTTCCTGTGCAAAGCTGGTCTAAAAAAGCAACACTCCTTCTCCCAGCCTCTTCACCACAACTCTCTGAGTAACCACGACCTGTGGTTATCTTTCCTGCTTGTGAGTGCCAAAGCAAAATCACCAGAAACCAAACTACAACCAGCACTGCCTTACGGAGCATCTACAGAGATCCATCCATCCATGAGCCACATTTCCAGTCCCCTTTGGACTTCTGTGTCTTCCCATCTACAGCCAAAAAGCCTATTTCTGTTCAGGGCCTGTGGGTGCCAGCAGCTTCAGAATTCTGCTTTGTGCAGCAGGGAGCTGGCCTGGTGACCTGACTTTGTTGTTCCTCTCTGACAGGGCAGAGCTGCCCTACTGAAATGGCCTTGAGAGCCCTGCAAGCTCCTCTGGCACAGGCCAGTTACCCTTACTGGGTAAAAACCTTGCTGCTCCCCTCTCTGTGCTTGCTCTTGTAAATGGGATATCTCCTTGGCACGACGAGAGCCCTGCTGCTGCCTGGCACTGCCCTGCTCTGGAGGATGCTTACCCAGCTCTGAAGGTTCTATCTGGACTGCAGCAGCACTGTGGGCCAACCCAAACACCATAAATACTTATCTCTTACAGTAAATATTATCCTTCCCTTTCTAGCTTTCCCTTAGAGTATGGAGGTGAACTTACTGGGAGAGGTCAAAGGTCTGAATGTGTATTACACTGATGGGGGCATGGGATCTTACTCTGGAACCTTTAGTGCCTCAAGTCATCCTGAGATGAAGAACAAATCTGGAATTAGAATCACAGAATGTCAGGGGCTGGAAGGGATCTTGAAAGATCATCCAGTCCAACCCCCATGTGCCAGAGCAGCTACGCCAGTCACCACATTTCATATAATTGTGTACTTTTGCTAGTCTTCTCCTGCCTTCAATCTCCACATAGCTAATAAAAATAACACTGCAAAATTAGAGACAACACAGAAGAAAAACTGACAGCAAAGTAAAACTGAGGGTTTTACCACTGGCTCCACTTTAGCTCTTCAGTGATGACTGCCCCATGGTGAATTTCACAGCATATCCCTCTAGACATCAGCACTTCATCGCCTTTGAAGCCTTTCTGAAGCACCAGTCAGAGCCTGCACACAGCACAACACACTGCCCCAGCCTTTCCCAAAGCTCTGTAAGCCAACTATCAAAAAGGACACTGTAAATCACCAACCGACCTTAAAGTGTTGTTTTATTTGGGTCACATCCTTCTGATACAGCTCAGAGTAAGTCAGTGGCTGTACCTAACAAATAATAACAGAGGGGGTGGGGGAGTGGGAGACACACAGAAGACTTCAAACCCAAACAAAAAAATTTATGAGCAGAACCCAAGGATGCCCAGAAGGACATGGGAACTGGTTCACTGTCTTCAGATTAGCAAACACGACAATAAACTAAGGCTCCGGAGTTCTTTTCCACCCTGATGTATAAAGGACGGATCCATGAACCTATCTGGCATGTTCTCATGCATATATAAGGACAACAATATTATGAAGCAGCTCCTATCACAGGTAATTGAGGACAAAGTGAAGCAGGACAGCACAAATAATGTGGCCAGCATCACACTGGGTGAGCAGCAGTTTGTCATGATACTTTACAGCACTGTGGCACTCGCACCCAGACGTGGCTTTGCTCATAGAACAAGCACAGCTTGAACAAGAACAGCTCAGCTGTGTCAAAAGCCACGTGTAGCTATTAGTTCTCCTTTATCTAAGCAACAAGGATTTATGCTTGCAAGAGCAGGAGGCTGTTTCCAATGTTAAAATCAAGTTCTGACTGGAGAAATTGTGGGAAAATACATTGCTGGGTACTGGTTTACTCCGTTGCTGTACAGCATTTCACTCAAAAAAACCCCAAACCCTTCTTACAACACACTGACAAAAGAGAAGAGAAGAGAACAAGGGAGCAGCAATAAATGGAAGCCATGATTTACCACAGCTTAGGGGCTTCTGTAGTTTTTTGGTTTTTGTTTTTTTTTATTTCAACACAAGAAGCCTCAAACCTTTGAAGAAAAAAATTCTCAAAAGGTCAGAATAAGTGAACTCAGCCTTGCAGTACTGCAATTATTCCTCTGCAGCGTTAGGTAAGAAAAACAACACAGAGAGGGAGTATGGAAATGCCAAGTGAAAACAATTCCTGCTATCAAGAGAGGCAGGCTCAAAGCTCCCTTGCTGCTCTTTCCCTCCCAACCTCCAGCCTCCCTTGGGCACTCACTGGCCTCCCTTGGGCACTCAGGAAGCACTAAGGGACAAAAGAACAGGCCACAGAAGGCTGGTGAGTAGAAAGCTACAAGAATCCAGCATTTCAGAGAGGAGGAAAAAAGGGCAGAGCCTCCTCACAGCCCACACCATGACCCTGCAGGCTATGAAAACAGCATGTGCTGCACAAGTGTGGTGACTCCTGCTTTCTGGGGGTCCCTCAGGGCAAACAGTGATCCAGCTCTGGAAAGAAGAAAGCTCCAATGCTCCCTCCCCTCTCCTCTAAGGGTAGAGAGACAGAAGGCTGTAGAGCACCACCAGAGAAGCTGGCATTATCCTAGACCCCATCTGCTCTTCCATGCTGTCAGAGACAGAATATGGTTATGTGGTAAATGGAGCAACTGCAGATTCAGGGGGAAAAAGCCCTGGGACCAACAGCTGGATACTGCGAGATGCTCCACAGCAAGCTGGTGGCTTAGCCAGGCCTGCAGCACACAGTGAGAATGTGACAGGTGCTTCTGAGAGCACTTGCAATGCTCACATGAAGGAAGAAGAGCCTTATGCAGGTGACTGATTTGCTCTCCCTGTTGGTGTGGCCACCTGAAACTTTGTGCCAGGGCATTAACTATCACCACTGCCTAAAGCAGAGCCCCAGACTCACTGAACTGGAAGACTAGGACTCTCCCTTCCCTCTCGGCACTTCCTCAGGACGTTCTGAAACCTCCATGCACTCCTTTTAACCTCAATACATGCAGGGCAGAGGAATCAAACAACTCTTGTGTTTCAGTGAGGTCATACTGGAGATTCCCATCAACTCACTGCCACGTGACTTCCAGAAAGTCATCTTTCATTGACCCTTGCCTAAGAGAGACTGGGATCAATCTAGCCAAGCTCAATTCCAGCTCTCATTCTCTACCTCCACCAGTACACCATCTCAGTATCACAACAGAGATCTCCTTCTGCACCCTCATCATCCTGCTCCCGTTCTTCTTCTTGCCTGCTGCAGCTCCTCTGTGACCCTCGCACAGTCGCACATTTGGGTCGAGTCCAGACTCCAACTGCACTACCAATAAACAACTTTTCCCAGAATTTCATTCCCAACTCTCCTTCCCCATCCCATGCATTTTATCAGAGGCTGTGGTTCAAAACATCCAGACAGAATTACTGCAACCCATCTTTTTTACACACTGTGCAGACTGTCTCCTCAGCATGATGCATTTTTAATAGCTTCTCTAAATGCAGACAACCAGGCTGCTAATAACAAGCTTTCCTTTCCCCTCTCTCCTTTCTTTACTCCTCCTTTAAATATTTTTCTTTTTTTTCCCACAAGGTAAAGCTGCTGCAGAGCTTTGATGTCTCCGTGCACCTCACTCAAAGGAACACAGTTTATATGGCAAACAATTACAAAACACATAGCACTCGAACTGTGAAGACTGCAACATTCCCTACTGGAAAGACTCCTGTGCTTGCTTGCCACTTTTGTTAGGTCCACCAAACATTTCCTCTCAAAAAGAACACTATTTGAACATGAGTTGAACAAAAAAAAAAAATCTCAGGATGCTGGGCACGGAACCAAGGAGAGAGATAAACTCCAAATTTAGCATGCCACAGGCAAAGCCCATCTCCTCCTGCAACATTCTTGACAGTTTGGGGAGAACTCCTCCTCGTTGGACTGAGATGAAGAAAAGAAGCTGTGCTATCGGGTTAGAACACCTTTCACCTCCTGTCCTATCTACACCTGCCCCATTTCTTTGCTTTGCAACTAACCTCTGTGCTTCCTTGGCACCTCATAAATGGCAAGGCTATCCCTCTACCCATCAGTCCACAGCTACTTGGAAAAGGGCTGATCCTGCACTTCAAGGTATGGTTTCTAATGTATGCCCCAGGTGTGACAGGCAAGGAGAAGGATGGCAGGCAGCAAGCAGGAGGTTCTGGCACTCCTTGTGGGTGGGTGGATGGATAGATAAGGGAAGATGGATTGGCAGGCAGACTCTCCTTGCTATGAAAGAAGGCATCACCCTCAAGCTTTCCTAAACCAACTGCACTTTCAACCTTTAAAAGCACATCCAGGATTCAGCTTTTGCTTTTACTGAAGAAAATAAGCATATAAATAAAAACCAGGAGCACTGATGTCACTAACTTCTTTTCCCCCTGCTTTTCCAAAAACGGAACTTTAAAAATGGGCCAAAATGCAGGAGAAAAGGCTCTACTGTCTCCAGAGCTAAAATGTACCAGTTTGACTTGGCAGCTGAACAACTTTCCACTGATTTGATGCTTTCCCCCTCCTCGAATTCTCCCATCCAAATGCAGCTGGAAATGTCGTTAGAGAAAAGAAGAGGCATTTCCTGTGCGGTTCCCCCTTCCCCCACCACATTCTTGGCACAAAAGGCAAGGGAAAAGCTAGAGAGACAGAGTGTGCATAAGAGGGAGAAAAGAGAGGCAGTGTGCAGGGATTTCTGGCTTCTCACCAGAAAACGTACAACAGGAATTGCACGACTCAAATGAGACAATTTGCCCCTTTTCTCCAAGGCTCCAGTACCAAAGCGATGAAGCACTTGGTTCAGTATGGAATAGTGGTCAGAGACAGCAGCATGGCACTACATCCTGGAAAGGATACTTCCCAGATCCTGGAGAGTCCCTGGAGGAGAGATCAAGGATACTTCCCACAACCAGCCACACACAGCTTAGTTATGTACACCTTAAATCCAGCTGCATTAAAATCCTTCAGTGCTCCACAAGTCTAACAAACAACGCGGTGGGGGGAACAAGAGAGAAGGAGGCTTGTGGGAACGCTGCACTCTTTGACTATGCTTGTTGGGACTTTTTAAACATGATTGGCTTGACATTTGAAAACTGACCAGAGAGCACATGCTCTGAAAGAGGCCACAACCGAGGGTGTTTTCAGCTGACAAGTTTCCAGCACTCTGTTTCCCAAAATGTGTGCATTCAGCACTTTGAGAAAATTAAATCCCTCTCAGGTATCCACACCCGAGCACTCAGAGGTTGGCACCTCTGAAGACAGTCTGAAGAACCCCAAAGGTTTTGTGACCCTGGCTGCTGCCCAGTCATTTTGCAGTGTAATGCAACGCAGAAAGCAGTCATTGTCCCAGCTCCAGAATTCACCATGCCACTCCCAAACTGCTTGTAACATTCAGTGCTCTTTGTGAAAACCATTCTACAGCAAGGCCGGGAGCTGGGGCACTGCAAGCTGACTTCCCCTGGTTTCACTTAGTCACTCTTCTCCACAGCGGATCAAAGCCTCCTCAAAGGTTGAGTCAATTTAAACATTCAGTTTTGCTTCTCGAGCTGTGAATTAAATGCATTCTTTGGTGGCTGGGTAGGGATGGGTGACTCAGTCTGTATAAACATTAACTGACTCTAAAGCTAATGGAAAAAAGAAATATGGAAAGGAGAAAAACAGACTCATACCTAACTTCTTGTTTCAGCTGGCTGCAAACCCAGGTTAGGCTGGTGCACAGCAGCCTGCAGGGACTCTGGTTTGTTCTAGGTAATGAGTACACCCCTACCTTTCAGATTCTTTAGGTCTCAGTCCAAAATTCACATCCGTGCAGGGGAAGGGAACATTGAAAGGGTGTGGCCTAATTGCTTCCTCCTTTGTTCTGCAATCAAATAACAGTACCAGGCTATCTATACCCTTGCTTCCTCCTTGGCAGAGGGGAAGAATTCTCGGCTCACCGAGGAGACCTCGCTCCCTGAAAACTTTCAATTGATCCCATTCTTCCGGCACCAAGATTGCAAAGGCTTTCACAGGTCTCAGTCAAGAGCACAGTGCTGCACACACACACACACACACACACACGAGTAATTCCTATCCCAAAGAGTTTAAAACCCAAGAAGAGGAAAAGAAAGGCCCCTTTTCACAGATCTGGATTAACACGATTTGGATCATGCTTACAGAGGATTTATGTGGCAAAGGAATTAAATTTACATATCCTTAGTCGCAGCTTCCAGGGGAGCGACCGCAAGGCTCTTCCCTCCCGGTGGCATCACAAGCAAGGCGTTGAGCAGCGCGCCCAGGCAGCAGCGAAGCGGCTGCGTGTGCGGGCCCCGGCGGCACACTGCCTGCCTCTGTGCAGCCAGACCTTCTACCTGCGGCCCGCCTGCCCCTTCAGTATGGAAACAGGCAAAGCCACAGAGATCGTATTGACTTGCTAAATTGGTACTGACACCTCTGTAAACACTGTCCCACTCCTCCCAGGGCACTAACCTCTCCTTATCTGTACACGGCTGCACTACTCAGACACGACGATAACGCGCACTTGGCAGGCGGCATCAGGAACTGTTTAATGCTGTTTGACTTCAAGATGATTTAGAGGGTCAGCTCCTGCCGTTCTCTTTTGCTACTGCACTTCGCTATCATCTCTCTGTGCTCCATTACAGCAGGAGAGAGGTGGTCCTCAGGAAATCAGCCTCACCGGGAAACAGCTGCTAATTTTCCCATTTGTGTGCTTGGAAGCTGGTGACAGACAAGGCTGTGTGCGCTAAACTGCATTAAAACCTCTTTATGGTAGCATAAAGGAGCCTCCAAGTAAACCAAAAGGCCCTGTAAGAATAGGTTTCATACAAGTGGTTTCTCTAAGGGTGGCAGTTCTGCTTCAGCCCAACCACAGGTGCAACCGTGTGTTACCAAGCACTGTGTTTGTACTCTTCAAGGATATGTCTAGACTCAGAAACAATAATAGAGCAGCCCTGAGGCTGCTGTAGAGCTCTAACTGGCCAAGACAGGCAGCTTGCCTTGGAATGACTGCCTGTGGATGTCCACTTCTCCACATAGGCAGACACTGAGCTCTCACATCCACCATCTTCTGAACACTCAGCATGTTTCAAAATAAATTCAGGAGTCACAGATGAGATGCAAAAGCTACAAGGCCACTTGTGGAGGGAGAGCTAATCAAGAGTCCTCTTGGCCTCTTCCTCCTTCCACTACATCCAAGTGTCCCAAACACTGGCTGCTGGGCACTGTAGCTGAAGAACAGTGCACATATTCCTTCATATGAAGAACACAAAGCTCAATAGAAGGAATGCAAGCTCAGTGAGGCCTGCTTCTGCTTCCCACATCTCATACAGGCATGCATTAAGAAAATACAAAGCCTCCCAGAGTATAAGGTGAGAGGCAACCTCACCACCTTGCTCTATGCATCAACATAGCTGTTAAGAGCCTCATACATAGGAAAGACCTGGAGCTGAAGCAAAAGGAATTCATCCTCACTGGGGCGTGCGGGAGGAAGATCAGCATTTAGCTACACTTTGCTCTTTACCTATAAAATGCAGTAACACCAAAATTAAATTAATGCTGCAGATCAGCAAGAGCTGCACCACATTGTCTGAGTGTCTCTTGCAATCCTAGCAAGCAGTGTTATCAAGCAAACCCTTTGCAGACAGTCTCAGTCCTGCCAAGGTCACATAAGCAATGTCTTTTCCTCCAAACGTCCTTCTCTCTTTCCCCCCATGTTGCAGGGAAAAACTTGTTTTACTAACCACCAACCAAGCAGCTGCTCAAATGAAATCCAGAGCTGCACTGCACAGCAAAAAAAAAATTACTAAGGAAAAAGACTCCCCTAAGTTAATTGAGAAGCATCTCCTAAAGCGTCGGGGAAATTCTGTCCTTCAAGAACCCAGAGCAGTTTAGATCTGGTGTATTTTCAGTGGCACATTTAGGTGGAGAACACCCCAAAAAGCTGCTCTAAGACAGTAAGGAATTGTAAGCCTCACTTAGAGCTGGAAGCTTGCTCACTTTACAATGCAATACTGATGGGAAGCTTGACTTTACCCAAAACTAACTTGAACCATACAAGCTGGTAACATGGGGACATCTTCACAAGAAGTCCTTATTTCAGGTGTTATAAGCCTTTAACTCCAGCTAGCTGTCCAGTGTACAAGAGTAAAAGAGAGAGAAATCATCTGTAAGGACAAAAGTACTGGAACAGATTGTTCTACACACGCTGTACTAGGAGTTGGGGGGGGGTTCCAAGCTGTTCTTTTCTCTGCCTCAGTTTTCCCAGAGGAGAAACAGTGATGGTAGTGACCTGCCCTTACAAAACACTGCTCTGTGCAATACAGAAGGCTTTAAAAATTATGACTAACAACTTAATTTTTGAACTAATTTCAGAGTCTGTCATTCCACAGTCTACAGAGTCACTTTTGAGTAATGAAGCACATGGGCACTGTTAGTAACTCACCCCAAACTGAGTGCTGTGTAAGTGTTCCAACAAGCAATCAGCTCGCAGGACAGACTCACACAGGTTTGTTGCATTGCTGCAGAGCTCTTTCCTTCCAAAGTTGCTAGTCTTTACCACGGCTACCAGTGTGGTTAGATTAAGGTTAAGAAACCACAGTTCAACATTTGTGGTCATACTAAGTGAAAAAAAGGTGGCTGAGCTCAGCAGAGGTGGGGCTGAACACAGGCAAGGAGGAATGAGATCTGTTAAGTATCAGCTTCTGAAACCTTCCTTCATGAGCAGCCACGTTCACTTTTTTCTGGGAAAAACGAGGTGAAACACCCTCCATCTTACTGGCAAACCTCAGTGGTGCTAACCAGATGTGTTGGAATTTACCAAGCAGTGACATCCACACGCAAATAAACACTCCAGCTTTGTCAGGATGTTTATCCCGGGAGTGTGGATCTCGCTGCCAACTACACTTGGATACTCCCAGCTGTTCATCACCATTATTTTGTGCTTCAAAACCAGAAGGATGGAAACTTCCAAACCACCAGTCCAGTGTCCCAACGGCAATGGTTCTTCCCTCTAGTGTGAATCGCCATGCGTATGACTCCCGGGCACCGAGATGACTGCACCCAGGTGGACAAGAAGCTGCATTGTGTCTCCACAGGCAGCGACAGGCTGTGGTACTTGGGGCAGCCACCACCCCTTGGTGACTGACAAGACTGACACGAACCAGCCTGGCTTGTAGCTGAGCTGCTCTTTCGAAGTCCCCTTTGTTTCCCCACAAGACTTTGCATACTCACTGTCTGTCTCTGCTTCCTCCTGCTTCCCCTGCGGTCGGTGCGGGGAGCCAAGGGACATGGGCCAATTAAAATGTGGGAGCAGGTGGCAGCCAGGTGGAATTATGGGAAGGAGATATGAAATTTCCTCTATTCTCCAGGATCTGCTCTCTCTGCACTGAGATCATACTTACAAAACAGGTGCTGCTGCACCATATGTCTCAGAAAAGTCACACTAAGCAAATTCTATCTCTCGACAGAAGAATCCCTTCTTCTTTTTGATCCCTCAGGTACCAAAAGCCTCTGGGGAGAGTCTGGGCTGCTTATGCAAAAGGTGCCAGGAGCATTCTGTCTTTTCATGAATCTTACAGCTGGATTTACACACAATGACATTTAGTCCATTCCTGCCATTCTGCAGAATCAAGAACTCGGGGATAACTCAGCGTTGAGACACAGAGGACCTCTGATTTTGACTGCTGCTCTTTTCATACCCTGTACTGAAGGAGCAGAAAAGCAGTCCAAAAAGCCTCTCAGACATAATGCTGTTACACTTTATTAGGAAGCCATTAAAGAATTATTGGGGTTGTCAGAAAGGCCTAATAGAAACACTTAAGTCATCTGCCGACTGTCCTCTCTTTCACCCCTATTCTTGGCCCTTCCTTTGCAGATGAGTATCTTGCACAAACAAAATTACCTTTGATTGCAACAGCTGAACTTTTGAGCGCACTGAAAAGAAGCTTGCTGACTACAGGGAGTGGGCTGCCACAGATAGAAACACGGGAGAGCAGACAAGAAAAACAAGTTTTAATTAGAGCCACTTCTACATAACCAATTTTTCCTTTTGTATCACACAGTTCTAAGGCAGGTCCGAAGACCCCGATCCTAAGGCGTCAGACCAGCTGACGGTGACTGAGAGCAAGGTGGCAACGTGTGAAAAGCATGATCCTGCAGATCTCCAAATCCAACAGACTACCATAACACAACTACACCATGAATATCTTTTATGACACCAAAAGAAGAGCAGCAGAATATTTTCAGATTTTACTTTCCAAGGTTAAAATGCCTGAGTGGCAACAGTGCTACAGACGTGGCAAGGGCTGAGGGGATGCCTGTGCTGACAACAGCCCCGCTCATCCCTCCCAGAAAAGCTTACACAGTTGACTTAATGCTGCTGATAGCAGGTGGAAGAGTCAAGGCAGCTTATTCAACGTCACCCAGCTGCTAAGAGGCTAAATCATGTGTGGCTCCTGTGTCCCCAGCTCAGTGATTCCCACAGCCTGCATCACAGCGTCCCAGAAGAACCAGCAATTCTTAAACTGAATTCAACAGCCCAACTTTTACATCAAATGTTCTCAGCTTAATTGATGTAATCTGAGAGAACAATTTGGGGTTATTTTTAGCCAGTGGCTGCTGCTACTTTTTACGTATATACACTAAGGAGACAGCCATGCCCAGTATCACTTTACGTTGTGGCCAAGCATAACTGGATGTATGAACATTTTTATACGTTCATATGCACACAGATACACACACACAATCTCATGTAGGTATTTTAACATATACATCAAAGAATGAGATGTGCAAGGCACATATAGTGCACAGCATATGTCCTGCCACTATGCTAAACGATTTCCTCTGAACCGCTGGCTCCCATTAATCTTTGCAGACTGATCATCCCTGACACCATCAGAAGAGAGCCATTAAAGCACTGTAAAAACCAGCGAGCAGAATGAAATTTGCAGCTCTCGGGCTCGGCGCTTTTCACGTGTGGGGGTGAGGCTGCCAGGGGAAGCTGACGAGATTTAGATTTTCAAGCAAGGGGCGCAGCGTGCCCACCCTCCCCAGCTCTCCCCCCAAGCCCTTTTTCCAAGTGCGCGGTGCCTGTAAAAATTCCTGCGCGCTATTTGCAGGCAAGGTCACTGCGAAAGGGCATGGCTGGGAGCCAGGGTGTTTTTCAGCCGAGCTGCAGGGAGGGGAGGGGAGGCTCAGGAACTCAATTAGAAGTTTCTCCAGTCTAGCCAGGAGGCTGGGAGCCCAGACTGCGGCTGTTCCGCCCTGCGAGCGCCCGCCCCGTCTGCCCGGCTGCCCGCCGCCAGCCCTGACGCACTTCGCAGGCATCCGCGAACCGCAGCGGGGAGGCCCGGGCAGGAGGCTCCGTTCCCTCCCGGCCTGGGACAGCCAGCTGCGGTTTTCCGGCACGACACACCGGAATGCGGCAGGCATGTCGCACGGCCTGGAGCCGGCGGCTCTGCGGTATGCCCGAACCTGCAGCCGCGGCTGGGCACCTGCGGGCGGTGGTGGCGAGCGCAGGAGCAGGCACAGCCGAGCCGGCCCGGGGCTGGCGGCAGCCGCTCGGCAGCCTGCGACAGGAGCCACTGCTGTGTCACGCAGAGACACGCAGGGTCATCCCCTGGCGGCAGACCGTTCCTTCACCGAAGCCTGATGTGTCGGAAGGCAGAGGAGGAGCGCGCAGAGCTCGGGAGCGCGCAGGGTGCAGCTGAAACCCTGCCGAGTGTCACCCAAGGGGAACCTTTGCCCTAAAATTGTCACACAATTTCCCCGGCTGGGACCATGGCCAAGGCAAATCCATTCACCAGCACCGCATGACTTCCTCTCATGCCTCCAGGACAGGCAACCCCCTGCCCGTGGTTTAGAGAAGCATTTGCCTGGAAGGAGCCTGCTGCTTTCTGGCTGTGCCGCTGCCCGGCTCCACACTCACCCCAAGCAGTGCCTTCAGCTGCTCCCAGGTTCCTGACCCCATTCTCAGCTACGAACGAGCAGCAAAAGCTGTCAGCCACACGGCAAGGTTCTACCAGTATAAACTTCTACCACCCGGGAACAGAACACCACAACTCCCCCTTCTCCCCATGCTGGCTTTCTAGTTACAGGTTCTAATTGGAATCAATTTGGCACATCATCCTGGAAATGAAATGGCATCTTTAATCATCTACAGAGTATTTCATATATAGACTTTGGAATATGCATCTACGTAGAGAGATTTCAGCCTCCAAAACGTTCACTTGGCTTGCTGAAATACAGTTCAACGTAACAGGGTTAATGGAGCAGCAGGACCTCCTCTCTTGCCTGAGAACTGGGCAGCAGTTCCATACTTGCACCAACAACTCCTTTGCTAACAGGCGTAGGACAGCCCAGAGACTCCAGAAGCCTGAGTGTGCTCTGCAAAGCAAGGGGCTTGTCTGTGGGCAGATTCCGAGCGGAGTGAGGCTCGGATTGCTCCCCTGAAGCCAATGCATACCAGTGGAGCTGAAATTAGAATCCATTTTCTGAAGTTTTTAAGGTCATGTCACCTTAGATTTTTTTGATAAAGGCTGAGTAGTGCTTGCCTGAGAATGCGTTCAGCCAGTCCTCAGAGGCGTTGTTGCATGTCAAGTGGAGGAAGTGATTAAAAATTAATGCAAGCTAGGAGATAGAGAAACCTGAAAGGGTGTGCCCGTAAAATATACTTTCAATCTGTCTCGTCAGCAAAAGATACAAGAAATCGGATTCTTATAATACCAGACTCTTGGGAAGTGGTTGGGGCATGAACTCAGTGTTCTTTTACAGATTCACCTCCAACAGTACAGAACAAGAAACTCCACATTACCACAAAGCTGTTTCTTTCTTACTTTTCGGGTGGAGATGCTGGAAGGAGGGGGAAGGGAGCGTGGGGGCGTGGAGGTACAGCTGTGGGTGGCAATTACACTGCTGGGATGTGTAATCTCGCTAATTCTATAACATATGGGAGTGAGCTGGCCTTGTATTATTCAGTTCTGGATGGGTTTTTTTTTATTATTGTTGTTGTTGTTTTAACATGCATCCTTAAACAACCTTGAAAGAACACAGAATCTGTTTCTCAAGGCTTCTCTCTGCTTGGGTTGCTGGGGCACAGAAAGCAGAACACTGGCACAGCAGGGAAAGGCCAGACAAACTTAACAGCTTTTCAGGAAGTTCAAGTTGGGTAATTTCATTGTTTTACACTACCCTTCATGCACAAACCTATGCTTAAGATACTTAGTTTGGCTGTTAATGAAGATCTAATGAACCAAGAGAAGAGCAGAACCTTCCACTGTCCATTAAAGCAATACTCATCCTCAAACTGGAAATGTCCTCATTTTCCCCAGAGTAAGCAATCCTGTTTGGAAGTTTCATGGCTCTTTGGATTTTAATAATCTAATTAGCAGATATGGTTTCTTCTCTGGTGTCCGGGCAGCAGTAGGATTCAATCTTATCCTCCTAAAAAGACTGAACTGTTTATCGGAGGGAAAAAGTTAATTTATGGTTTGGGGAAAAAAAAGATGAAGTAGGAGCAGGTATCCAGTTCATTGGATTAGCAGCAATATTGACAATTAAGCCTCACAGAAAGCTTGGGCTGCTATTCTTTCCCAGTCTCCTCACTTTCTCTACTAAAAATCCCAGTCATTTCATTAACAAGTTCAGACTGCTTCTGTTCTTCCCGGGAAAGGGTCTTAACCTGTGACCTTTGCCATTTTCAAGCCCTCTTGACTCCTCCATGCACCATCATCTACCCCTGGGACTTCTTATTTTCTACTGCTCCCTCTCCATTCCTGGCAGTATAATGAAAGATGGCAACGAAGCATAAGAAGGGATAATACAAAGTGTATGGCCTTTACATATGACAGAACCTGCACGTTGGGACAAGAAGTCCTTGCTACTGATGCTACTGCTGCCTGGGAGGCTGTGGAAGAAAGCATCAGACCCTTGGATCAAGACCTTACTACCTAGCAGAGCTGCATCTCAGCACTGCAGTTATTACAACAAATAAGTAAATAAATAGATGGATTCAGAGTTATCACCAGCAGGACACCTTAGAAAACCACTTGAAGTCTCTAACCAACCTGCCACTGACCTCTAGGAGAGCATAATCAATGCCAAAATCCCCCAAACAGCAGCAAATGGTACTTGAAGGGGGTGGGGGCTGAAATCAGTAGAGAAAAGGCTCTCTTGTCATTTCTTCTCTGGAGCACAGCACACACTACTTTTCTTAATTATTCCTGATGTTCATTGGAGGTTGCATCATTTTGGAACATCGACGGTATCATTTTTAAAACTCTGGTTGCCATGGCAGCACAGAATGTGGCTCTTAAATGTACTCTGCTTGCACATTCCTCTGACGAGAGGCTGCTTTGCCTTTTTTTTTTTTTCTTTTTTGGAAGGAAAAAAACCCCAACCATCTCCACTGAGAAACATGATACAATAACCAAAAAAAACCACTAGAGAATAAGCATAGGAAGAAAATGGTGGCATAAAACAATATATATGTACATATATATCTATATGGAGGGGAGGGGGCAGAAACTGGGCTGAAAAATATAGCCAAGAGGACTTTTCTGTTAAAGGCAGAATCTAAGCAGTGTGTTTTGGATTGTCTCAGGAAGGCTGTAAATTCAGACAAACCAAGCCACTTCCTTAGTGACAGCATTTACAGCACTGTGTTCAGCCATTGTTTCCCTTTGTAAGGTCTGATGCTGGCCTGATTAGTCAAACCCCAGAACTTTAAACCTTGAGCAACCTTGCAAAGAAGTGGTGGCAGGTGATAAGGGACAGGTTTCCATGCAACCAAGCAGACACTCCCTTACCTCAACTGCTACCCCCTTCCTAACCCTGGGCTGTCTGCAAGAGCTCTTAAGGGCAAAGCAGGAAGTAGGCAGGGCACAAAGCCACTGGGGCAGCAGAGCCAGTTGTGAAGCAGACTTTACCCATATCCCCATCACACAGTAACCATCAGCATCGATTCCAGCATGACACAGGAGCCTTCTCTGAAATATATCATTTGTGGAGATCGAGATTAGTGAACCCTTGACATCACTGCCACGCCTGGCACTAAAGAGAAGCTGCTGCTAGTAATAACCAGCTCTTAACAATAAATTTCCCAGCTGACAATAGGAAGCTTTGCCATCACTGCCCTATAAACTTTAAAGGTGCTGTACAGTTCAGAGTCATAAGGGTATTTTTTTTTTCTGGCCTTGCCTCTGCTTCAAAGCCTGAGCCTTTCATTAGGAATCTTCTAAGCAAGAGCCTTAGCTCAATTAGCAGGGTGCTGAGCAGTCCCAGTTTGAAAAGGAATAGCAGATTTGATTAGTTTTTTGCACCTCGTGGGACTGTGTCCTTCAACAGTAGCAGCAGGGTTTGAAACTCAAATAAGAATGTAGTCTTGTCAGTGATCCTCCAGCCTTATTCATTAAAAACAGGGGTTGCAGCTCTTTCACGGGAACTGCTGCACTTCCTGCTTTCCTCCAGCCCCAAAAAAGCTACTGAGATTTGCTTTTTGAAGTACTTCTTCCCTTCTGGCTTTCACTAGCAGCAAGAGTGAAAATTTACATTAAAATCCATTTCTCCAAATGTTCAGTGCAGTCTAGTTTTGGCACAAGCTCTCAAGCCATTTTATCCTTCCCTAACAAGCAGCCTATCAAAAAAGATAACCCTCTAAGTGCTTCATATAAGCCTATAAGCAGCATTATCTCCATTTTTGCAGATAGGTTAACAGAGGCAAGGATTTTGAGTCCATCACTCAGCAACAGACAGAAATAGAAACCAATTGTTCTGACCTTCACGCCCATGCCCAGTCCTTAAGATCACAATATAGTCTGAGCATAAGAAAATAAATGATGTCCTAGGTGAGAAATTCAGCTAGAATGATGGAGAAAGGAAAGACACTGAGCAAATGAGAGTTAGAGTGACATAGCACCCTCCTGACTTTGCTAAGGTCAGGAGCTGATGCTCCAGGTATGACAACAAAGAACTGGTCTGCCTGGAGGACTGGTTTAGAATTCAGAGAACAAAGGATGATTTTACCTGCATTCATTTCTGGGGGCAAGAGTGAAGTTCACCTAAAAGCAGGTCCTAAAATGAAGATTAAAAACAATCTACTTTTCAACAGCTGCCCGATCATTACCACCTCAAACCCTAAGGCTCAAGGCTGTCCACACAAATTCACCAGCAACTTTTGGAAAAGAATGTAAACCCCTAAAGTAAAGTTTACTTTTTTTTTTTTTTTTCTTGCAGATTTCCCAGCAGTCTCTAATGGCACATTTCAGCTACCCCTGGAGTCACTCTGTCACCATTACAACCAAGATGTAACTACCACCTGACTACGAATCTCACTCTAACTTCTGCAATACAATCACAAATTATTTTTTCTGCTTTAGAATCTCCCTCCTTAAAGAGGTTTTCCTCATCTAAAATATCCGAGATTCACAATCACTCTTGTTTGTGTGTTTAAAGAATCAAAGTTTTGTGTCTGAGAAAATAAGAATCACACAAACCTACCCAATTCCCATGTTTTTCTACATGGGCAGCTTCTTCAGAACTTCACAGAGGGGTGAGGTTAGGAGGAGGTAACCATAACAATCAGGAAAAGGAAAGAACGTTAACATGCAAAGTAAATAGCAGGCCTCCTCTGATAAAATATTGGGCTTGGAGTCATGTCCAAGACAGATTTCTACCATTTGGAAACAGAACTATTTCAGAATGAAAGTGCAGCAGCAATCATTGTCTCCTGTCCCATCTCCGCCTTGCTTGCACGTAAGCAGGCAGCTCCTCATTTCTTGCTTCTATAGCTGCACAGTACTGCCACTGATAAATCATGGAATCATAGAATCAGCCAGGTTGGAAGAGACCTCCAAACTCATCCAGTCCAACCTATCACCCAGCCCTATTCAATCAACTAGAGCATGGCACTAAGTGCCCCATCCAGTCTTCTCTTGAACACCTCCAGCTATTTTCTTTAAATTCTTTGGGCTAATGATCTGGAACTATGATGGGTAGTTGGAATGTAATTCAGGGACCAAAAATTTCTCCTACAGTGTCCATATTCTTTGTCTTAATATTTTTTGGGTGATGTCTGGGGGGGTTGAATTTGTTTTCTGTGGTTTTTTTAACTACTCTGTTACTGAAGCAGTATACTTTCTCCTGTTTGGCCAGAAATCAGAAGAGCTTCTGTAGACACCTTCCACTGATCAGCTATTTCAAAAGCCTCTTCTGCTGCCTTGAACAAACTGTTGCTCACCAGAGTAAAATGCATTCCCCAGTCACATCCAGCACAAACATTAAGTTAAGGAAAAGCTGCCTGCTTCTCAAGCAATTTTTAATAACTGTTCATCCACCTGCAGCACTGAGATACAGAGGGACAGAAATGGGCAGGGGGCAGTGCTGGTGGGGTCAGAGCAACAGTCTGATTAAAAGAAAAAAAAGACAGACACACACCAACTCCCCTGCAAGAGGCCCGAGTTTCATGAGCCTCCACAGACCATGCAACCTCAGAAGAACACTTCCTCTACTATTTTTTACACTACTGCTTTCTGGGCTTCAAAGCTCAAGAATAACAGACACCACCTTCTCTGCCCTCCTCTCAGGTGTAACAGCCTACTTTCTTTATCTCAACTTCAGCAGGAGAAGCAGTGTCCTGACTCAGGCAGACAGCTGATGCTGCTTTTATTGGTGGAGATTAGCTATAAACTGGATTGTGCCCCGAGTTCAGAGTTCAGCCTTATCTACGGAATCCTTCCCCTCTTTACACATTCCAAGGGTTCTTACAACTCCAAGTCACTCAAGCCTGTGAGATTAACCCCTAAGCAAGTTTTCACAGAACACACTGAAGGAAAAGCAGGTTGAGAAATTTTTTGGCAGCCAATTTTTTAGATGGAGAAACAAAACAATTCTCACTTCCTCCAAATCAATCCATATGTCCAGGTTTGTGTCAAAGCCATCTAATGCAAATCGTTCTGCTTGCAAGTTGTACACAAATACAGAGCAGGCATTGCCACTGGGTACACCAAAAGAAGCAAAGAGTCTTCTAACTAGTTGTGCAGCCAACAGGGACACCTCCCTGTGACCCTTCCTGCTGCAGCGTTCCTCTGGAAATGCAGCTGGGAATCAGATCTGTTCTGTATTCCAGCGGTGCCAGGCAGAGCTGATGTGATCTGAATGTTGCAGTATCATTATTTCCTGGGACACAATGGCACTTCTGCAGTTGGTAAATTGCTCCAGCCTGATAATGGAGCAAAGGGAAACTGGGGTTTTTGGTTGGTTTTAGCACACGTGTACCACTGCATACTAAGGAGTGAAGTTTGCTTTCTCCACCCAGCCACTGCACCCAGGTCCTTTTCTTTAGGCTTAGATATCAAACTTCTCAGGAGTAGGAACTTCTGACTTTAGGACCTCCAGTTTCTACCATTGTACAAATAAACTATGACTAAAAATACACACACTGATTGAATAACATTTTGTGAAACGCTGTATGACAAAGCTCCAGACCTACAAAAGTACTCAGTGCTTACCAGAAACTGAACCCTTCTGAGGTGGTTTTGGTTTGGACAACCAAAAACAAATATTCACTTCCTCACTTTCAACATTTTGTGACAAAAAGGGGAGAAAGTTCAATAGCAGCCAAGATGCTGAACTCTGATTGTGAACTGCTAAGCAAAGACAGCAATTAATTCCACTAAAACACTGGGAAGTTTTGGGATAGGTCTAGCCCAGCTCTGGGCTATCAGCCTTCGAATGACAGAAAAGGCTAAAGGCAGAAAGTCACAATCTGACAAACTGTCTTTTTTGCCCCCTTCTTTTCATTGGGGAAACCCCCATTTATGTTAATTACTTCTGACCTAGTGTCCTTAAAAATAGGAAATTCATGCACACAGAGAAGAAAGCTTCATCTGGTAGTGGTAAACCCCAGCAAAGCCCATACTGCAAGCCCTGTGGCCTGATGTCAACCGACTTGCACCCAAGGAAACAGGTTACAACCAAAAACCAAAATACCACAGCACTGACATCAGATCAGCTCAAACAGGCTGAGCCTCCCTCCCTTCTTGGACCTTGCTTTTTGAACATCATCTGAGCAGAACTTTTCTTTTTTCTCCTCTCCCCCCCTGCATCCCCCACCTCCATTTCCAAAGCAGAGCTTTACTGGGAAGGAAAGCCAACATTTCTGATCAAGACAACTGAGGTTTCCCTAGAACTATGAGAAGACAAAGCACAAATTAGAAGTGGAGCTGCAGAATAATCCCTCTGCTTTTCCTCCTGAGACCTTGATCTCAAAGAAGCACACCTTCAGTTTTCTGTCTTTCATAGCCCTCATTTTCTACAACTTCATTAGCAAATATTTCTTTGGGGCTCTTGCAGTTTTTCAGGACAAAACACTACTCCAAAACATTACTGTTCTTAAAGTAGCACATGAAACCTAGAGCCTTTGCAGTATTGAAGGTATGTGGTTCAGGCCACCTCAGAGCTCAGGACCAGCTCTCCCGCTGCTAACTTTTCAGGAGGGTTCTCAGAAGATGACTGTGATGGATTAAAGAAGATAACTGTGAATCACAAAAGCTAACATGCACTTCTCAAACAGTCCACCTGGGTGAAACAATCAGTGCTCTGGGATAGTTTTCTGCAGATACACACAAATTCTGCAACAGAGAGCAGCAGCCTTGCTGTACTGTCACAGAAGAATGCCTTGTTCCAGTCTCTTATCAACAAAGCCCTAAAGGAAGCCATTTGGAAAATATTTTCCTATGCTGTTTAGAAGGAAATTAAAATGTCATTTGATTACAGTGCATAGGAATGGGAAGGCAGATGTCTTCAAGCAAGAAGGAATAGTACATAGCTCTGCTATTCAAATACTTCAATGATCATTTGCTTGCATTATGTTTATTGAAAATAAATTGGGAGGCATGGAAGTAAACTACTTCTGGTACACAACAAAAGCCCCAAACCAGCAAGGACTCCCCTGTGAAACAACAGCTGATACGTTCCACCTTTCCATGGTGATGGTAAGGACCAAACAGGTCTGCCAGTCAGAAAGGAAGACCTGGGAAGAGTCTTCCAAAGCTGCCATAATACTTTAAATACAAGACACAAAATATGCATTGCTTACCTACTCTACCATCTAGCACACAGAGCAACAAAAAGGGGGGGAAGTGAGGCTCTTCCTCCTTCTCCCCAAGCCTGTTCACTTCTCCTAAGCATCTACGTGCATTTTCTTTGTGCCTCTTCTCAGAGCAAGTCACATTTCCCAGAATTTGGTTTCACATTTTTAAGTGGAAAAAAAAAAAATTAGTAAATCCTGAGGGGGCCCTGAAGTGGTTTATGACTGTAGTGGGCATTGGTAAGCAGTAACACAAGTCCTGCCTTGGGTTCCTGTTCCAAGAAAAGAGGCAAAACAATGCATAGCTGCTTCTCCCCTGTTTTCAAGCCCACTATTTCTCCTATTCTTAGGCTGTTTTTTCAGGCAGCTGAGTAGTCTCCCAGTTGCTTTGAGTTTTAAAGTTTTTGTTTTGCTTTAACATTAAGGTAAAGACTCAGCTTCTCTTGAAGAATACAAATGTTTCAGACATTGACAGCCAATGTTCTTTCCAGAACTTTAAAGCGAGCTTGTAAGAAAGAGAAGGAACGACTGCTTCTCCTAAAAAAAAACATCCAAGAGTCGTAAAGAACAAGCTTAATAACACCTCTGACCTGCCTGATGCCCTGGCCAGGACTGATGATGGTCATGAAATGGGACTCCTGAGAACAAAACAGAAGGTAATAAACACACACACAAGCTGTGACCTTTTGAGCTCTAGATCTACACAAAGGCACTAGACACCAGTTCCATGGGGCAAAGACACTTGGTAGTTGTAGCAGCTGCAGCTCCTTATTGCTGGTGCTTGCAAGCCTTTGGAGAGAAATCTGGGTCTGACCCAGTGAGCAAAGCGGGCAGAGAAAACAACATCCCTGGGCAAGGAGGCTACAAACTGTTGTTATCTTAATAAATTCTCAATTTGCATGTCAGGTTGGCTGGCCAGACAGTCAGAGAGGCAGGCATACACTCAGATGAAGAGCCTGCAAACAAACGAATCAACAAGGAGGAAGGATTCAGACCCAGGTCACTTACCCCCCAAATCCTCCAGGCATGGTGCTGGTGGTTATTTTAGCCGTCTTATGTGAAGCATCACCTGCATTCCTCTGCTGCCCTGTCCTACCCTCCTAGCACTAAAAACTACACTTGCAGAGTCTGTAAGCAAGCAGATGGTCCCTGATGGTCCCTGCAGCAATCAAGAAGAAACGGTTTCTTCCTGACCACTTTCACACTCACTCCCAAGTGACAGGCACTAAATCCTGACACAAATCACTCACGCCTGCTTCATCTACCCACCTGCATGGCAGCTCCTAAATGCAGGATGTGGATGTGTCAGCCTGTTTCCTACAGAACCACCCTTCTAGCTTCATATTTTACAAGAAATCATGTGTCCTGTGCTTTTTACCATGCTTTAGTCAACGTTCAGACCAGCCTTTCATGCTCGCCGCTTGATTGATAGCAATTAGTTGGCACTGACAAGGATATTGCTTGATGTGACAGACCAACAAAACACACCAATTTGTGCCAAGAAAATGTGTTCAAAAAAGGTGGGACATCTAAAGCTCTTAACAGGGCTCCTGCAATAACAACCCAAAAAAAAATATATATATATATAATGAGCAAATTCAGTATAAATAAAGGGAATGCAGCAGCTCACCGCATGGATGTGCACGGATGTGCTACAAACCACTGCTACAGGGCAGAGGGAGATATTTGTTGTAACTCATCACTGTAATAAGAGCATCAGGGCAAAATTCAGTTTTATGCTAGAAGGGCAACTTCACATTACCTTATTTTTCCTCTTTGCACCCAATATTCACTTTCAGCTAGGCTAAGTCATTCAGTGGCAGTGATTTTGATATGCCCACGGTGCTGTTTAATAGCCGGCAGAAAAAGACACAGTTCAGCTGTGCTGCATGTCAGGAGCCTGGCACACACTCAGCTGGAGAGTTCAGCTTCCTCTGGAGAGGAGAGCAATTAAACTGTGCATCAGGAAAGGAACAGCAGCACCATTCCTACACGGAAAAGCTGCACAAGTTTCCAACTCGTGTCAACAGCAACGGGCTGGCAGTTTGTGGGAGTTATGCTTAATTCTAAGAGGTCCCTAAGTGACAAATGCAAACAAAAAGATCATCCTTATGGGGTCTGCTTGCACACACACCAAGTGCAGCTGCTCTGACTGGCCTCTACGAGCTTAAATTCACCATTAGGTCAAATATTGTTGTGATTCCCCATGTGGACAGAACATGTGGTGGATGCCAGAGGTGCAGACTCTTAGGATCTGATTCTACAAACTGCTCACCACTTCATGTATACCCAGAGGGCACTTCTTAGGTCATCACTGCTGAAACAAGACTAACAGAGCAGTTCTGAAATGGCTCCCGGACCAAAGCAAGTGTGTCCATATTTAGAGCAGGGCTGGGACTTACTGCACTGCACAACCAGAGCTGCAGGCATGTTCCCCAGGGCACAGCTGAGTGCCAGGAGGGTAAGTTGGTTTTGCTGAAGGTGTGGGCTCACTACTCCAGTGCTGCCCTCCACACACTTTCCATGCCGTATTCCAGTGTTATTCAACCATAGGTGGTTTTGCCAAGTGACCAGCACACAAAGCATGACTTTCCATATGCACAGTCCTGTCCTGCGTGCCCTGTGCCAACCCCCCCAACCTCTGCCTACCCCCTACTAGAAAGCACTTTGAGATCCAAGTGACTTCCAGAGTATGCCAAAACAACTGAGGGAAACCATTACAGGAGTTACAATAGTGACCAAACCCTTCAAAAATCATCATATCTACTTAAAAACAACTTCCAGCCAGTCTGGACAGGAGCTATGTGAGTGTTCTCCCATCTGCAAACACATCCCTGTCGTGAAATGAAGGTAACTGCACTGGAACAATTACCTGAACCTCTCTATCCATCAGTCTCTGCTTCCCTCTGTAACAGCTTTTCAAAACAAACTAAAATGAGACAATTTATTCCAGAGCAAGACAGAAACCTGCACGCATTCTGTAACAGCTTCCAGATCTCCCACTGGTCATGCTGGGGAAGAGAAGAAAGTACTTTGTATGAAGACATGCAGAATTGCTGGACAGGAAGAAAGCACTTGGCCAAGCCAGTCTGTTGTGACTGGCTGTCTGCAGAGATGAAGGTAGGGTTCTGTGGTTTTCCGGTAGACAGTTGACTGACACAACACCAAGAAGCCAGCCCTCCTGCTTCCCCTTCCTGTCTTACAACCTTTAGTGCCACTTTTGAGGGTTTACTTTACGCACAAACTCAGCCTTGAGTTGGAAAGGTAAAATAACATCTTTAACTTGTTTAAAAGTCTTAGCTCTTCAACAGTACCGTGGCCGTTTTCCTGACCTACCAAGAGTGCAAACTCTTCTACCCTCTGCAGGATGGTCATAAAAGCAGTAGAGAACTTTGTCAGCATTTATTTTTTACTTCCTACTACTAGACACCTCCCCAGAACATCCCAGGTGATTGTGTGTTGCATGTGAGAAGTTTCATGGGTGTTTATTAACCCAGATTTCATTGAGCCAAACTTCAGCATTTATAGTAACACTTTCAGACTCCAGCTCTGGAAGCATTGCCAGTCAGGTCAGATCAGATCAGTATTCTAATGTGAAGCATCTTTAGAGCACATGGTAAATCTTAATCATTTTAAGTCCCTAAGAGAATTATCTTAAGCAACTTCTAAAATTATGTCCTGAGAACTGGGATTTCAAAGTAAGCATTTCTAATCTTCCATGCATCATTAGAAACCCTCCAGCCCTCCAAGCCAACCTCTGCCATGCTCCCCTTGGCTACTCTACATTTTGGTTCAATTTCCCACTTCCAGGCCAAGAGGTCCACCAGGAACAACCATCTGAACCCAGGCAGTGATATTTCAATTTCCACGCTGCTGGAATTCCAACTTCCTCAGCCATCCACTAGGACAGGCAAGGCTGTTGAGACAGCAGCAACAACTGCACATTCCAAAACTCCAAGCCTTAGTGTAGACAAAACCTCAGAGAGCATTCACCCAGCCCCTAGTGCACTGGTTACTCTCACAGCCTCTGGAACTTTAACGATGGGAGTGAAGCTGTGCACAGATTTCCATGGCATGCTGAGCTCCTCAGCAGGACACTCTATTGAGCATAAACTGGCCGTTTTAATAAAAATTGCCTGGCAACAGGGGTTTGTATAATACAAACACTTCTCCATAAAACCCAAGGTAGCTTTCTCCATGTGATTACAGCCGGGCCCACAGTAATGCAGACCAGATGTGCATTCTGCATTCCAGCATATTTGTTCATCTGGAGGTTCTGTGCAGTGCCGGGAGGGAGGGGTGGGCAAAAACTTTGCAGGATGATTCACATGCACAAGGTATGGTTTAAAATTATTTTTACTGAAGAGAAAAATAAGTGAATTGAGGGATTTTTTTTGTTTGTTTAGAAAAAGGTCATATGTCACCTTCAAAATGCTCCACGTTCACAGTTTAACCTCCCTGCTCCTGGGTTCAACAGTGCTCTGGATTGTGTTGTAATACCCTAAGCCTCATTCTGTCTGCCCGCTGATCCTGCAGTGGGTGTAGCTGCTGTATCAGTGCAGTTACTCATGCTCCTTATTTTCATCAGGAGGAGGAGAATCAGGCCAAAGGGCTGTGGTGTTCATTTGATGCACAGAACCCAGCTCTCAGATGTCACTGCAGTCATATCTGGTACACTGCAACTTTCACCCTCAAAGTGCATCTGGCTCCATCAGTGGGGGGATAGCTGAGCAGCCTGGACTAAACTCACACACAACACCCAGGTGAGCAGAAGAAAGCCTCATACAGCTATCCCAACTTCTACTTCTCACAGGGTATCATTCAAAAACCTATCAGACCTGCTGAATCATTGACCCATTTCCTCCTTTCATGTCACCTGTTTCTTGATAGCACTCCCCTGACAGTGCATCACCTCTTGGGAGGAGATTCTGTGTGCTCCTCTGAACGCCAAGCTCTGGAATCTTTGTCATCTTCCTCCGAGGTCTGGTACAGCAGCACAATCTTTTAAGCTACTAATTGTGCTCAGTAAAAGAAAATAATTTTGGGGGAAAAAAAATAGTAGTAAACTACCCGCAAAGCCTGAACTTGCCAGCTCATTGTTCAGAGCCTGCCCGGCCGCTGCATCTAACCACAGCATTTCACAAAGTTCAAGCTGTGCTTAATTTCTCCTCTCCTGGAGCTCCAGCACTGAGCCTGCGCTGCCCAACCTCCACCACAACGCCGCCGCGGAGAGGGAGAGAAAGGGGTAGGAGGGGCTAGCAGGGACAAGCCATTTTACGGTCTCTCGGCATTCCAGTCCCCGGCCTAATTCCCATCTTTGGAAGAAAAAAAAAGAAAGGGGAGAGGACAGCCTGAACTTTTGACCTGCAGCGCAGACACCCAACCAGAAGAGAGAAGAGTCATAAAGGTGTCTGTGCAGGGCCCTGCTCTCACCACAATCGTCTGCAGCTTGTTTCCTCACCATCCTCCTCCAAAAAATGTTGATTACTTGTTTTATGATTGCCAGATGGTGGACTCCTCTGAGAAACCTTCTTCCATCCACAGTGACTGCCTGACCCCATATAAAACTGGAAGGGGCCAAACTTTTTTCTCCCCATCCCACGGTGGGAGGATGCAAAGCCCTTCAGACCTTAAAGGAGCTGCTCCCATTTGTACCAACGAGTTTGCAGTTCCCTGTGAGGAATTCACACCCACGTTCGGACCCAGCAGAAGGTTTGCTCCTCCCCAGACACGGACCTTATTATACCCAAGTGTGTAAGATGGCTAAGAGGCAAACGCGGGATGAGATTCTCCCTGCCCCGAGAAGGGGATTTAAACTTCTGTACTGCGCTGGCAGTGCAGGGCCTGTCCATGTATCACTGCACTTTTTCAGTGCTCCAGCAGCACTGGCTTTTCACTGCAGACACCGGTCTTGATGAAATGGAGTACTGACAGACTCAAGGAAGGAAAGTCCCTTAAGGCTATTAACCAAAGATGTAACTTCCAACTCAGGAAGCCCTTAAGACACACGTGACTGCGGAATACACTGGGGAAAGGCTCTCTGAGCCTCAGCCCAGGCTCTTCCCTTTCCCTCAGCATCTGCTGTTGCTCACTTAGAGACAAGACACAGAGCTGGATGGATGCACATAACGGTCACTCTTACACACCACAGTTAATAAGCTATTTTCTTGCCTTGTAACTCCAGCCCACAAGCAGTTCACACTCAAGAGCTGAGCCTCTGACGCTTCTATTACTTTGTTCCCTTCTTCCATTACTCCCTCTGCCATTTTAACTGATACAGCCCCAAAGTTCACAACCTCACTGTTCTAGGATTCCCCTCAGATACGGTGTCCTCCCCCACACCAGTGATAAACAAGATTTACAGGGATGCTGAGTGCATCATCCTCTAATCTCCCCCTCGACATACCAACAAGCCATAAAGTTTAGTGTGACCCCCTTTCTGTTGTTGTTTACAATGCAATCCTGCTTTTGCTTCTGTCTTGAATAGCTATCAAGAAGGTCAGTTGGATCTAATTGCTCTGGGTGCCTCCTAATGACCACAAATAGCACCTTTTTAATGAGCAGAGAAGGGGGGGAAAGAAAGAAAGAAAGAGGGCAAGAAAAGAATTCAGCCTTTCAGAACCAGAGAAAGCCTCAGCTCCAGGCTTCTCAGCTACCACATCTTTAACTTCTCAGGCACTTTACTAGGAGATGCCCAGACAGGAGCTCAGAAGGTATCTTAATTTTTACTGCCTAGATTTAATTTGCAGGTTGATGCTCCTCTTGCTCCCTCTTCTCCCTTAAGTGTCGAGTGTGGTACAGTACCTGAGTGTAACGGCAGCACAGGCTCAGCAATGTTAGCAGGAGGCCATAGTCATGCCTGCAAAACAAGTGCCTATGGCTGGTTTATGTAGAATTTCTTATGTACATACAGATTTCTTCAGGTTCAGTCATCACTTTAGGCAATTTGGATCTCTTCTAGTGGCACCTGAACACAATTGGGTAGCTGCCTTTAAAATGTGAGAAACTCGCACATACATCTCTAATTTTTCTTTGCAAAGGGACAGGTCACCCAGGAACCAGTCCAGCCCAGAATGAACATCAGTCAAACCATGCACAGCTGAACTAGAGGAAAAGGAGGTGAATTCAAAGCCTACTGTAAAGCAAGATATGTAAAGCTTCAGTTTATTTGCAGTTAATTCCTGCTATAATTAAGAGGTTGAGGTAAATAATTAAGTGTCTCCTTCAGCATCCTCTCTATAAAGCAACATACATACCATAAGCAGCTTTCATTAAATACCAGTTTGCAAAGCATGTTTCTGCAGAAAGCTCTCAGAACATGGTAGTGCCACAGAGATGCTTTTCCCACACCAATGTGGAATGCAGTTTGTGCAGAAAACAGGAGCTAAGAGTTTTCATTTCGCAAACACTGTCTACGGGAGTGGTTGTGGGGTGTCAATCCAGGGCCCCTTCACTCCCCTCTCCGTCATTTCTACTCCTAAGGAACTCTACTCTGAATGCAGCTCAGGGCACTTTGTCATCTAAATGTTCATCTTCTCCATTATCAAGATAGCTTTCTGGGTTTTCTGCTTCTTCAGAGAGACACCACATTACCCATCAGGATCTTGCTTAATGTTTTTTGTGTGTACAAGGAGCCGACAAGCCAACAGCTGACACCTCAGACACAAAGCTTCCTTTATACCCTTGTTAATCAGGATCTCAGAAGTGAAATTATTTCAAAAGACAATTTCTTTGACATAAGCCTGGTATTCGTTTCTTTCTCACCTGCTTTTTAAGCATCTCATCATCCTCCTAACAACACTGATGACTGCTGTATAGCTGCCTGTCCTAATCCATACCCATGAAGATATTCCCCCAGCTCTCTCGGGTTGGCTCACACACACAGCAAGGCTCAGCTGGGATGCTCAATACAGGTGGTATGAACATGCAGCACCACAACATGCCTATTTGCCCCAGGTTGGGTAATTCCCAGGCATGCAAAGAGCACAGAACACGTTGGGGGATGTAAAAGAATTTCAGAAAGAACTCAGACTTCCTAAAATGATGAATGCTGTTGGGAAGATCTACGTTTGGGATGTTTTAGCAGATCTCTATTTTGACAGTGCAGGGCACACATCTTCTGAAAAATCAAACCCCAAGGACGTATCCCAAAGCTAAAAACCCAAACACTGAAAGGAGGAGTATGGGATGATATCTGTACTTAGAGCAGCACTGAGCAAAACAATCCTAGAAGTTCCAGCAGTGTCTAGAGAAGGAATCAAACCACAGGGCAGTTACCAGGTCTACACTCCATTAATGGAAGGCTGCACTGGCTCACTGGGAGCTGGCAGGTCAACCTCCTCATTGACTACACCGTTTCCTCTGGGCACTCATGCTGCAGCTTGCTGCTTAAAAGAAGAGACTGGTAGTCATGACACCCAGCTTTTATTCTCAGGTCTGCAGATACAATAGGGAGGTCAGTACACCATGCTGGAGGTGAAGACTTGCTGGTCCTAGGCTGCATGCCAGGAGGAAGAGCTTATCAAGTCATCAGAACACAGCAGAGCCTGGACGGTAGGGTTCTAATTGCAGGTCCACCAGAGAGCTGCTTGTGTGGCCACAGACAAGCCATTGGGTCCTTCTCTATCTCAGCTTACTCTGAAGGAGCAGATAAAATAAAACTCTTTGTCAGAGGGTCACACAATGGCTGTTTAACATATGTAAATGATTCTAATAGTCTCAGGCAAACTAAGCAGGAAAGGCAAAGCACTGCTGGTGGTATTGCTGTAACTGCAGTCCTGACAGCCTGTGATGTCACTGGGGCAGCGAATCTGAATGCTGAGCACACAGAAGTTTCTTTAAATGCAAAAGCAAAGCCCTGTGAAAGGATTGTATTCCTAATCAGGCCTCCTGCCACAGCCCTGCCTTCCATTTGCCCTTAAATCCCAGTGCAGCAGCCCGGTGTGCGTGTGTGGAAGTGCATGCAGGCTTGGCCTCCCTGAAAAAGGAGCCTAACAAATCCTTCCAGACAATATTAGAGAGGAGAGGAGACACTGCCAGATCAAAACAGCCACCTGAAGTGACCCCTCTGCTGCTTCAGAGACAGTTACATAAGCTTTGTGCAGCAGTGGGAGCCGCCAGGAATGCGGCACGACAGAAGGAGAAAGCTCCTGCCAACAGGTTCCCTTTTGCTGGCTACAGGCAGGTCCCTCTCCAGCAGACTCTGAGGTAATGGGACCTGCCCTTGAAATGCAGCAACACCGATTACCAACTGGCCACCTTGCTCCAGAGAAGTGGCACCACAATGTAAGAAGGGACCCATCTGACAGAGAAGCCTCTTCTGTTTGTTAGACCTGAGAAGTTCCATCATAACAAAATGCAGCCCACTAAATGTTCAGACAGCAGCAGCATCTCTCAGTCGCTGTCACTGGGAAGGCCCCAGACAAAAAAAAATACCCACAGCATGTTTATTCCTGCTTGGCCCAGCCCCTTTGCCTCAACAAAGTGTTTAAAAAGCATTGTCTGAGGGACTGAGACTCTTAAGTTCTCTGGCTGATCAAGGACATGGTCCTGAGGCAGGGAGCAGAAGAGCTGCAGAACTATCCCAGGATCAAGTAATTGCCTAAAACAAAGCAGCACCTTCTGAACTCGGCTGGTGGAGTAAAAGTGAAAAGGCTGGACTAAGATTTACCAAGAGTTTTGGTTTATTCATTTTGTTTTCCGAGTATCTCCACAGTCTTAATGGAAAGTGGCAAAGGGCATTCTGAAGATCTTAAATGCTCTTTATCCTGTAGGGACTCAAAATAGCATCTTGTGATGTACTTGTGAAATTCTAAAGGAGCCGCACAAAAGCCTGGAAGCCACAGGCAGTGGCAAACGGAGCACAGCAATGCAACTTATGATCACACAGACCACAGGAACATACAGCAGAGGAGAAAAGAGGGACATTCATTCCCTAAATGAGTCGTGAATGGGAGCCTGGGAACTGCATGTTTGGGAGTGCTTTCAAAGGGACCTTTAAAGAAGGGGCAGAGGCTTCCCTAGCACTGCCCTGCCACCAGTAAATCACAGAGGTCGCTGGCTTTTTACTACTAGGAGGCATCACCCTGCTTGAGAGCCTCACTTTTCATCAGTATCTGACTTTAATTGCAAGCTGCTCCCAAAAGATACTAAGGCACAGATGAAAGAGTGCTAAACACTCTGAAAGGCTTTAGCCAGGGACCTGTGCTGTGGGTAATTTAATTAACAGTCCAGCATCCAGCACATGACTGTGACCAGCTCTGATACTGCAAAGTCTCCAGGCCCTTGGAGAATGACCTATGAATATTCCAAAGGAGAGAACACATCTCCTCTTGCTTACTGATTGTTCCTAGACAAGGTCACTGTGCTTCCTGTCCTCATTCTTCTGACATTAAAAGCTTTTCCTTATTACACGAAGGAAGTGTCATCTCCCCGAAGATGTCCCTCAGAGGACTGAAAGCAACTGTCCATCCAGCTGCAGCCAGCCAGCATCTATGATGTCAAATTAATACTTGATGTTACAGGAGCCCTAAAACATGCTGGAGAACATCAGAGCACTTCCAGAGATGTTCTGAAAGTTACTGCTGAATCAAGACTGATTACAGGAAAGGACCACGAAGTATTTCTCAATCTTTCCAAGTGGCTTTCACTAGAACATGCTGACCTCTCTTCTTAGAGAGGACAGAGCAAAAGGCACCAATAAGAGAGGGGAGGAGAGATGCCTTCTTGCTAAATCCTTTTTCTGCAAAAGCAGAACTGGCTCTTTGATCTGTATTCAGGTAGTTCTGCTTTTGCTCAGTTCAAATGGGAAACCAATAGAAAGAGAAAGGCAGACAATAGGGAGGTCTCTGGCTCCATAGCAGAGCCACCTACCAAGCTCCTTCAAGCATCCCAAGATGAACACCATGGATTTTGGCTCATTTAAAGCAAGATGTGAGGGGTAGGCTGCTTTATCTCAAGAGAGCAGCAGAAGGCTGTGTGGCTGAGAAACGTGGAAATCTACCTGGTCTCTTCCAAGGAGGAGATAAGAAGATAAGGTTTCCACACACCTTTTTTCTTTCAGCACTCCTGGACAGAACCACCACGATTCAACCACAGAAAACAAGAACTTAACACTCCCAGTCTCTCTGTGGTCATATAGCTACAGGTTTTCCAGCAGCTCACTTGGTGGTTTACAATTTCCAGTCTTGTATGGCAAGGAAGAGATGAAACAGAACAGTTTTTTTTTCTCCAAAGGAGCTAAACCACGAAATTCCTTTCATCATATCAAACTCAGCCACCAAGTGCAAAGAGATATCTAAAACTTCAACTGTATCCACATACGCAAATCAGAGCTGAAAGCTTCATTTCCCTATCACCTTATTCCCACAAATGATGCTTTACCCCATCACAGCATTTCCAAGAACAAAGCAGTGCTGTCAAAAGAGGCTGTAAAACCTGAGGGAACTTGCTCTGCCCTTAGCAGGTCCATTTGCATCAGCAGAAATAAAAGGTGTCACAAAGCACAACTTTGGGCTGCTCACCAGCTGCATGTTGCATCTAGAAACAATCCTAAAGCCTTGAAAAGTCCACTGAGGAGACTGAGACTCTTCTCAATGATGATCAACATCTGAAGAGCAAGAGTCAAGAGGATGAGGCCAGACTCTTTTCAGTGGTGGCCAATGACAGGGCAAGGGGCACCAGGCACCGACTGGATCCCAGGGAGTTACACCTGAACACGAGGAGAAGCTTCTTTGCTGGGAGGGTGCAGAGCCCAGAGAGGTTATGGAGCCTCCTTCTCTGGAGAGATTCCAAACTGTCCAGACCTTGTGATCCTGGGCAGTCTTCCCTGGGTGACCCTGATTTAGCAGGAGGGTTGGACTGGATGATCTCCAGAGGTCCCTTCCAATGCCCACCATGCTGAGATTCTAGGATGTTAGAAAGATCCTTGTATCTTTCAATATTGGTAATTTTAGAATGTCTGTTTGGTACTTTCTGAAGAGCAAGCCAGCATCAGGCATGTCCAGACGCACACACAAACTCACCAGGGTCTTTTGGAAATCACAGGCAATGAGCAAATTATGCTCTAGTTATGTCAGTGCAGATCCCCAATCAGTGGAGTTAGAGAGGCTTTCAGTGAGAGCAGGCTCTGCCCTATTTACTGTATCAGGCACACACAAAGCACAACTGACATCTTGCTGGCACCAAGCTGAATGAGAACATGCCTCTCATAGTTAGCATTTAACACTATAGATACATGGCAGTGTGTGTTTCAGAGTTACTATTGTTTTCTTTTCCCTCTAAAGAGAAGAGATTCCCCATCCCCCAGCCCTCGGCAACCCTCTCCACCTCATTTCCATCTGGCTGACTCTGCATTAATGCTAAACCTCCAGCTGGATCCCACAGTATTGTCTTGAACATTCTGTTCCAGCAGGGCTGAACTCTAGGAGACTCTGGGCTGGAAGCACAAATCACAAGGCTTTATGTACATACAAGAGCAGGCTCTCAATACCAGACTGTGCCCCTGGTACGGTGGCGGGCAGGCTGGAACTAGGGCTGGGTGGTGGAAGGAGGCCAGTTGCTGTGCTGGGGGGGTTGTTTTGGTTGTCACACACTGCCTCTTTTCAGATGAGGCAGACAAACAGGGGGGACTCCCTCTCTCTTTCCCTAATGAGAGGGGGTTTACCCCGTAACTCTGAAAGCCTTCCCAGTCTGATCTGCAATCCGAGGTGGGGGTCACCTTCATGCAGCCCTGCAGTAACACAGCTTTCTGAAAGCAGGATTCATTGACGCAGAAGTGAACTGAAAGAAGCCTCAGCACTCCAGCCACAGTTCCATCTACTTGCATTTTGCGCTCCCCCAGTGAAATACAGAAGAGCCTCTGGCCACAAGAGAAGCCAAGGTGAAGGGCTAACTTGGGCAGGCTTGACTTTCCTGTCTCCATCCCGGGTCAGACACGTACCAGCAAAGACCACTGGACCAGTTACAAGATGGCTAAGAGCAGTACCTTGCCTTTCTGAGGGCAGGTGGCTCCTTCAGGCAGACAGCACAATGCCTTGCACCAAGAGTTAACAGGACTGGGCTGCTCTATTACTTTACCCTCATCAAGCATGGTAAGAGGCCTCCCATGCTGGAAACTCCTGTGACCCAGTTAAAAAGACAGTGACCCAATTCTGTTATGGCAGGAATGAAACCCTTCTAATTTTCTCCAGCAAGAATAGCTTTGACTAACCAGCTCAATTCCATCCAGCAGCCCTGTCACAGAACAGCCATTTGCAGAATGCCTTCTTTATTGCCAGGGCCTTTCCCTTTTATAAGGCTGCTCATGCCCGTGTATCTTCAAGTGCTTTACAAATGAAGACGCTCATGTAACATTGAATAACTGCCCGCAGCCAAATTCCCCTCTTGCTCTCCTAACCTCAAACCAGAGTAAGACTTTCCCACTGTCAGGAGCTGTGCTTTCGAAGCAAGGTTACTCCTAGTAAGACATGTACAAACCGTTTCTCGCTTACACTGAACTCCCTTTGCCACTTGAGCAGAAAGGTCACGCAAGAAGTGCCCTGAAATGCATCTAAGGCTCCTGAGTACTTCACAAAAAGGAACTTCTGGTGAAAGCTGTCTGAGAAGCCCTTTGCATGGCAGGATTAGGTGCTACGTGCCCTGCAGACCTCACTGCAAGTACAAGTATGACGAGGTGGAAAGTCGGCCACAAATACAGAGGAAGTGCTAATCAGTGCACTTGTGCTCAAAACCAGGAAACAAAGTCTTTGCTTTACGTAGAACTTTTTTTACTACTGTGGAAAGTTCTGATTTACACAGATCCTCAACCCGACGCCAGCCAATGATGCAATTTTAAAATTAATTGCTACACAAAGGCTTTGTAAACCTATCCTTACAATACACAGCAGAGGAGCTGGAGAGGGTAACACAAAGGACCAGGTTGAACAAAAATGTCTTAACTCCTTCAAACAGTCACCACCAGCTCTGCAACATCTGCCTGTTTAGCACAGGTCACCCCATGACCCTTACAGGAGCTGGGTTGCATCAGGGGTAAAAGAGCACACAGAGCCATGACAAACAACAAAGACCTCCTGAACCTTAAAATGAAGACAATTCAACCAGCAAAATGCATCTGGTGAAACCACAGTTGGGTTTTTTTTCACTTTTTAAAATCAAACAAACCTGTTTTCCATGTAGCATATTACTTGCAGCCTGGGAAAGATATATTCTGTACCCAAGAAAGAGATATCTGTTTCCCTCTAAACAAGAACTAACAAAAAGTTTGAATTTCATTCCATTTTCCACCACCGAAATGAAACTTTCCTTGCTCTGGAGAATCTTCTCAGTGTAGAGGTCAAAGCTGTAACTAATGAGTTACATAAAGAGCATCGATATCAGCATGCTCCTTCACTTCAGAGGTAAAGCATCTTCATCATTTCCAACCACACAAACAGAACTTGGTAAGAACAGCAGCACTTCCAAAAGCTAACACACAAAGCTTAGAACTCCCCACGTGAACTGTCTCCATGTGCTGCTGTGAATAAGGCTATCTGCTTCAAAGTCACATGAAGAGAGTAAAAATACCATTGTTTCTGTCAAAGGTGTCAACAAGACAGATATGGCTAAAGGAAACTGAGAAACCTAAGATGAAACGCCCTGCAAATGCAGCTACTGCTGCACAGAGCTGCTAGCTAGGAGTGTTGCAGGGCATTCGTTTGGAGACTGCCCACTCCCTGACCCCCATGAAATATGTCTAGTTCACAGCTTCCACCACAAGGTTAAAAAAAAAAAGTATTTCTGTAACTAAACTGAGCAACTCCAGCAGCCTTTATCATAAGGCTGGAGTGAAAAACCCTCGAGTGCACAGTTCTCTTAAAAAGTCTCAACTGAGTTAGAGCTGCAGAAAAGGAGATGGGTAGCTACGCATGCCTGAGTGCTTTCAGCTACCACACAAATCCACTCAAGCAGAGGTCTGGGAAGGTTTTCAGGGGAAGAGGGAGCACCAAATGTTTTGCTAGTGCAGACCAAATTATCACAGCATTTCCCCTAAACTGTGTGAAAATCCACCACATCTCCTGAACACTTGGCAGGACCTGAGGAAGAGACAGGACTGTAGCTCTCAAGAAATTTCTAACAAACTGCTAAGAAAAAGTGATGCCTGATCCACTCTATACCACTTTACGTTTCTTCATGTCAAAAGTTCACTCTTTAATCCATTATACGCACAATATGTGCTGTGCATAGGATGGGATTTTGGACATGAGTGTTAACAGCCTGGCCAAAAAGCAAAAACTAAGACGTCAGGAGGAGGAAGCACAGTTGTTTATTCAGCTCAGAGCTTCTGACAGGTTCCTATCTGACCTAAACCTGCCTTGCCAACATAGTAGACTAAAATCTGAGATTGCTGGCTCTGAGCAGGGACAGGAGATGTTATCTGATAGCTGTCATTACACAGTTGACTCATCACCTGAGAAGACCTACAGCCTACAAGGCTGGAACATCTATTCTAAAGCACTTGGTGCTCACATACCTCTCCCATTCAACCCAAACATGCGGTCCCATGACAACTCAATATAAAAAGGCTTTCCCCCCTCCTTTTTTTTTGTTTAAATAGGCAGGACAACTGAAACAGAATGAAATACTGGGACAGGTCAAGAGTAGCAGCCATAAAGCCCTCCCAAAAATTCACTGACTCTTCACGTGGCACCTGGGAACAGTCAGACAAGATAAAATAGGCAGGGTTTGGCTGTGTGGGCACCAGCAGCACTACAAAGCAGTGCAGAGGTTCAACGGAAGGTCATGGCCATGGCAAGTCACTGTGAGCCATGCTGCTGCTCTCAGCACACGGCAGTTCGTAGCCAGAGCACAAGGCAAGCCTATGGTCACAGTGTTCAGCTCCTGCCAAAGCAAAACCTCCCTTGACCACACAGGTCTGCTATGGTCTCCCCTCCACACTGTTTCTGCCCTTTTCCCACTCTGTGCAAAAGATCAAATGGGATGAGCATCACATCCTTCTTTCCTTTCAAACTGGAAGCCCTCCCAGCTCTGAAGCCTCGTTCAAAGTAGCCCAGCTGCACTGCAGTATTGATGAAAAGAGGAAGTTTTCCTTGACACCACCAGTGCCACCCTGGAGACAGTGCTTGTGCAACCTTCTCGTGAGTCTCTGTGCTGTTGATTCCCCTGTCAAAGCTCAGTTGTCAAGATTCAAAAATAAAACTACAGCACAATGTTCCATCATCATTTCTCCCCTTCTCCCTCAGCAGTAGGAGCTGTATTGCAGGATCTTGCTCAGTGTCTACTGAAAAGGAACAGATCCTTTGTCCCTGTCCCCAAAACACCTCCAAAAGGACTGCATACTCAGAAGTCTATTTTGCTTTTAACACAGTGCTAATTAGAGAAGGAGAAATTGGGTTTGCCACTTTCTCTTCTGAGGATGTCAGCATCTTTCTCTTGTGAGGACAACACGTCTTGTCTCTTCCACTACCTAAACTCGGAGCAACCACAAGCCTGTAATGAGTTGCATGTGAAGGCCAAGGTGAGGTAACGTCTTGGCACCTATCATACATATTCAGAAAGAAACATCAGTTCTCAGCAGTAAGACAACCCCGTGCGTATGCAAAATGCTTCACCAAAATCCTCTCAACACCCCTGTTGGGCAGGGAGGTAAACACTATTAGTCCTGTTGCACAGACAAGTGAAGTAACTTGCCCAAGGTCACCTCGAGAAGGCTGTCAAAAGCTGGAGCTGTAAAAAGTTTTCTTGACTCCCATCTTCTGCCCTACCCACTAAAACAGTATCACCTGCCTGAACCTTTGCTTATACCATGGGGGGGAGGGTTCCTTCCCCACCACCCAAGAACAAGATCTACCCAACAAACACCAAGGAGGTTCAGAGGAGGAATGAACAAACTCCTGTGTAGTTAATTTCAGGAGCTGATCCAGTCCAGGCCTGCCCATGAACTAAGGAAATTCTTCCACATGCACAGGAAGAAGAAGAAAGAAAAAAAGAAAAAGAAGAAAGACAAAAGTTAAGAGCTCCAGAGAGAGTGAGGCTTCATAACCTGTCAATAGGAAAGAAAAGAGTGACTGCCCCAAGAGCTGAGCAGCCCAAGTGGGGACGCAGTTTTTAAGTACATCATCTTCTTGCTAGCCTGACTTACCCTGCAGACCCTCCAAGGTGTGCTTGTGGCTTTAAATATTTTCTTGTTGCTGCTTTGAAGGCAAGAACAGACATGATCTCCAAAGCATCCACTGATACACAGTTGGAGGGGGAAGGAGGAGGAGGTGAATACTGTAGCTAGCTGAGAACTGTCAGATTGTGTTTGCCATCAAGGAATGCCATTTCCCAATGCCTGAGTTTAACTCTGGAATGAGATGCACGCTGCTGCTGACCCCTCTGCTGACATTCTATAGACTCCCTTATCTCATCAGCCCCTGAGCATCCCATCCTCACTCCTCCGCGTTCATGTTCCCAAACTGTCAATCTCCCTGCAGTGACTCACAAGGTTCTGAACCCACCATTCGCCTCTATGAGGCTTACTATTTTTTCATACATGTCCTTCTGGTTTAGATTGAGAGGCATCTTCCTCTTCTTAAACGTTAAAAACAAAATTAAGAAGAATCACTGAAAGCAGTATGCCCTCAGCACAACAACCTCCCTGAGAGCACTGCACACTTCAAAGAAAAAACACAAAAATCTAATTCTGCTCTCCAGTTAGAGTGCTCTAAATTAGGAATAATTCTACTGAAGTCAATCAAGCCACAATCATTATAACAACCACTGTGAGCAGAAGCAAAGCAGGGCCTGCCTGTGGGCAGATTTCAGGAGTGACAATGGACCAGAAAATACATGGCAGGGGCGATTCAGGTTTAGGTCAGCTCTGCAGATTCTCCATGTGCAAACCTTACAGCCCACTTAAAACCAGAATCTTCTTTACCTACATGCTAATCCTCCTCATTATACGTGACAGTTGAGTTGTTTATGCATTTACTAGATTAGATATTCAGAAGCAGTGGTGCAATCACCACCTGTGCATTACTAACACAATTCTGAAGAAGGTGGAGTGGTTTGAGATGGATGCCAACCAAAATTCCAACAGAGGCTTCATCTGTCATGCCTCCATGGCACGGCTGTACCATCCGTCACGGGTGGCTTGCCTTCTTTACCTTCTGTCACCTCCCAACTCAGCTTAGCCCACATGAAACCAAGGGCTCAGCTACCAGGCCTTTTGAAAACTGGGAGAGTTCAGCAATCAGTAAGGGAGCTGCCTGAATGCCTCCTCATCCAATCCCACTGCACAGAGCAGCAGGAAAAGAATGGGATAGAGGTGGATCTCCCCCAAATATCCACTCAGATGCTCTGATATTCCTTGAGCTAGCAAGGAGCTCCACCAAAAGGGAAGGGTTAAACAAAACCTCGGATGCTTATTTTTCAGAGAGCATAGAACCAAACACAAACATGCACATCCATATATTATTGGATTTGCTGGTTTAATCAGCAAGTACCAGTGACTCAATTAGCCTCTTAGCAGTGCCTAAATGCCACTAATTCAGCCCGCTGGCTGCTGCAGCACACATACACAAGCTTGTCCCTTTAGATTTAGCGGTAACAGCACCGCTATTCTTCTCATGACAGCACCAGGGGCCCAGACAGTCTCCCTCTCTCTCTTTCTTTCTGTTCTGCCAACCACACAGAAAGAAAAGACCCCAGGGCTGACTGTGTGTGAGCGTTGAGTAGGAGGAAAAAGGAAGAGGGAGACACTATTTCTATTCATTTTACAGCTTCATCCATCAAAAGCCTTTCTGAAAAAAATGAAAGATGCATTCCCAGAAGCTCATGGTTTAGAGCAACAGCCTAATAAGGTGTTAAAGACAAGACACTGACCTAATCTTCAGCAGCCACATCCACTACTCCAGAGTTTAACGAAGTGCAGAAGCCAGGGCTGAGGAAGTACTGCTTGATTCCAGCTCTCACTCCCACAGTTGCTGATCTGTCCCTTAACACCATTTGGGTTTAGGATAAGGGAAGAGGCACCAATATGTAAACGACACTTCCCACTGCAACTTTCCTACCTTTGGCAATCTCCGGTGATAACAACACCAATCTATAAGGGCAGTGAAAAAAGCACCCAACCCTGATCTGCTTTTCCTGCACACCCAGCACCACATTTGTTCGGTTAATTTTTCTGACTCTCCCTTATATAATGACTAATTTTCAGGCAAATTGATTCCCTGGTGAGCTGTTGCACATTGTGCAGCTATAAAAGCACTAGTGACAGTCAAAGAAGGTGACAGTAACAGTAGGCTGGTGTTAGGGCAGAAGCCAAAAGGAGTTTTGGCAGCAACTAGGTATATGTCAAATTAAAGTGACCCAGCAACTATAGCTTCAGAAGTATTGACTCAGTATGAACAAAATGTGCTGTCAAAACACAACATGTCAGGACCGAGTCCATCAGATCTGTTTTGCTTGATGACTATACATAGAATTACAGGTCAGGAGAAACACAGGAGATCCCAGAGGAGGAAAAAAAAACCTTTGCTAATTAACTTACAATGTAGAAAGCAGATCACCCTCACCCAGAAAACGGAGCAGAAGACACAGGAGCTCTCCTCCTTTTTCATATTAATTCTTCTCACAACTTACAAATGAAAGGTCATTAAAACCTGGCCCAACGTGCATGCAGGTTTGAGAGCCACGTTTGCAGAAGAGGCAGTACTGCTTTAAATCCCCCCCAGCAGCTTCCCAGCTGACAATCACTTGGCATCCAAAGGCTAGGTAGGAAACTTGGCAATCACACAGGATTTCTACAACAATATTTGCAACGTAAAATGAAACAAACAGAAAAAAAAAAGAATATCCCTTTTCAAGCAGGAGACAGTAAACAGGCCCTGCACTCCCAACTCCCTTTTCCTTATTAATATTCAGCAGATTAAAATAAAGATGTACCAAAAACCCACCAGGGAATCCAGGGAATTCATTAAGTCTTCAGTATTTCTCTTCACCAGTCTCTGATTTCCAGTCAGCTGAAACTGGAAAGTCATTACTTTAGCTGCAGCCCAGGTCAGAGGAAAGACTAATCACACTCACCAAGCTGCCAGATTGCAGGTTCAGGATGAATGCAGGGTGGGTTTGGAATTATGAGGGGCTAAGGAGAAAGCAGGATCTTAATTAAGGAAAACCAAACAACCTTAGCTAGCACAAGACTGTGTTTCTTAGAAGCCACCAGATCCACACACTATGCAAACTGTAAATAGCATGGCCCAAAGTGACCATGTTCCTGAATGCGTAACCTAAATTCGGTATCTTCTTTGGAAAGGTGATCAACGTCTACGTTTTTCACCTCCTTCACACCTACCACCCAAACTCAATCACAAATATTCAGCTATCATCTCAATAATAAAGATACTGCCAAGACTGTTCCAGAGCTCCCCCTGCACAAAACCCAAAATCATCTTTCCTGCTCAAAGTCAGAGGAAATCGTTGCCACCTCGGGGAACTCCATGGGAAGCCTGTGCAGAGCCAGCATCCTGCTTGGTGAACCCTAGGAGCCAAGCACAGCTTCTGAAAATGGTCAAAGATGTGCAGGGCAGCTCCACCTGTGCTGCTGCATCCACTGCCCACCTCCCTGCCCCTTCCACTGGCAAATCCCTTCATACACTCCCACAGCCAGCTGCTCCCACAGCACCCCTCCAGCAGCAACTGCTGCTCCTCCTGCAGCCTGGCTTTACACAAACAGCAGAACAAGACAAGCTGCTCTTTGCAGCACGGTTTGGGGGGTTGAGGTTTGCTTTGGTTGGGTTTCTGTTTAATAACCAGAGCTCAACCCCCCCCAGGGTGCAGGGCAACTGCAGGATGAGGAAACTTTCTGTTTTGAAGGTGTCACAGAAATCCTAACTTGCAGCCTGCTATTTGCTAAAAGCTGCATTTCCCTAAATGCTGCAGTGGCAGGACAGGGAATTTCTACCCAAATTGAGAGAGATCACATAAAACGAAACTGCTTCTCTCGAGTAGGTGATGTTACTGCAGCTTATGGACATTTTGTCTCCCCTCGTCAGAAAAGCTGGCTTGCTAATTTATGGGCAGAGTGGGAAAAGCAGAGGGATACAGACAGACACAGAATACTTAAAGCAGGACTCAGAATGGAGACAAAGCTCCCCTTTCACCTCCTGCTGCTATTTACCATCTGGGATCCTGAAAAGGGGGTGATGGGGAGTTTTGTGATAGGTTTGGCAAGGGGCAGGACATTTAGGATTTTCTGTGTGTAACGAGGTCATGTGTCAGCGCCTTCGCAGCACATGGGAACACTATCCAAAAGAAGGTGCAACAAAAGGCTCGCCCTGGCTAAACTGGAAAGAAATTCTATTTAAAAAAATAGCCTGGCACTAATGCAGGGCCTTAGTAAGGTTGATAACATATTTGAAGAATGTGCCTCCAGAACCTAGCTTGGAAAAGCACAGATAAAAAAAAAATTAAATTAACAGCATCAAATTAAAAAGGGTTGTTCTGTATTTTCACATCTGCAGAAGTGCAATGATATTTAAAAGTGAAATGAAAATTCCACACCACAGCACTTACACAGTATCTGGAAACCAAACAAGTCAACTAAGTCCATGTTTTGGGTTAACTTGGGCTATACTTTGATTCCCTTACATTGTGATTAGGAAGCAAGAGCTCAGCAGGCTTATGTGAAGTGTGATGCAACTCTGTGGAAAAGGAGAAGTACTTTGTCCTACAGAACATTAACATTGTGGGCCAGGGTGGTGGAGATGCAGCAAGGATTGAAATCCTGTGTGCAAGAAGTGCAGTGTTTTTTTTTCTCGCTTGCTAGCACGGTGTTTTGTTTCACAAAAGCCACTTACAAATGCCATTATATGAAGTGAGGAACTCTGCTTTAGAAATGTTTCGTCCCTTTCCATAAATAAGAATTCTTAATAGGGTGAATTTCCCATCATATGGCACTATAGTAAATCTTCAAGCAGGATCCTTTAATCAAAGGACCTGAAGGAAACGTGAGCATCTTAGGCTACTGCCCAGACTGGCTGTCTGCTGACTAAAGTGATTCTAACAGTACTGCTACTGCAGACAGGAACCTGGGCAGTGAATTATTTAAAATCTGTGCTCTAAAAGATGCACAGATGTAAGAAACAGTCACTAGAACCAATGCTGCACTTCCTTATCCAGGGGTCTCAGAATTCTGGCTGGTAGGAATTCCATTTTCAGGTCTATGCAGTGACATTAAAAGCATTCTGTGTGCCGTGAAGAACAAATGAGCAAAATTTCTAACTGCACTGATGAAAAACAATCAAAAAGTGATGTCAGACCAAAGCAACAGATCCTTTAAAACAAGCATTGGGTACCACTGGCAGATTTACCTGTGCCTGAAAGCAAGCCAGGTTCTTCCCTAGAGCCAGACAGCCTGAATGACTCTGCTCTGCAGTTCCTATCTGGCTTTACAGTATCTGCCATCATAGGGATAAGCATCATTTCTTGATGAAAATGGGTATCAAAAGAGCAGGACTGCACCCAGTTACACCAGAAATTGTCATGTGTCAGGAATCTCAGCTAGACCATCTGCTGTGCTGAGCCAGGAAAAGGGAGGGTCACATATTCCTATCCGTCCAGGGATACATTCAAATGTGATTTGGAGTTATTAAGAGAGGAATTTATAGAAATTAATCTCTTTTCCCTTTCTCTCTTAGGGTTCTGCCTTAATTCTGCCATTCCCAGAGATTCTCACACTGGGGGCAGGGAGAGGAGGGAATCAAAGAGAGAAAAAGTGGAAGGAAAGAACCAGCATTAGCTGGTTTCAATTCAGGTGGTCCTGGGCCACACTCTCGAGGGATCATTCTGAATTCAAACCATTTTTCTTGTGATTTTCCAAGCTAAAGAATGTACTTTTGAACAAAGTATTTCCTCAAAGCAGCCCTGCTGCTTTGGTTATCACTCTAGGAATACAAAGCAGCCATCAATATAGAATTGAGAAGTAATAAAACATGTAGCTACAGCAATCAATAATCTGTCTTCCAGTCCTGATGCAGATATAAGCGGTATGAGTGGTGATCCAGCAATGGGTGACACCACATCATTCCACAGCACATTTTCCCACCCTTAATGTTTTAAGAAAGCTAACATAAGGTCACAAGGCAGCACCATCCCAAAGTATCAATCACAACAGCAGGGATGGCCTTCTCAGTACCTCAGAACCCAGTGGTGTCCCTTTCAACACACTCAGACGTGCCAAAGGAGAAGATGTGAAACAAACCCTCACCCCTTGGTACACCAGTATGGACGTACAGGTGGCAAATGGCTGGAGAGCAGCCCTGAGGAAAAGGACCTGGGGGTCTAGGGTGATGAAAAGCTCAACATGAGCTGGCAGTGTGTGTATACAGCCCAGACAGCAACTGTGTCCCAGGCTGCAGCAAGAGCAGCATGGCCAGCAGGGCAAGGGAGGGGATTCTGCCCCTTTACTATGCTCTCCCAAGACCCTGCCTGGAGTACTGTATGCGGTTCTGGGGCCCCCAACACAAGAAGGGCATGGAACTGTTGGAGAAAGTCCAAAGGAGGCCACAAACATGCTCAGAGGGCTGCAGCAGTTCTGCTATGATGAGAGGCTGAGAGAGTTTGGGCTCTGCAGCCTAGAGAAGAGAAGGCTTCCAGGAGTCCTTGGAGTGGCCTTCCAGTATATGAAGGGGGCTACGGGAAGGCTGGAGAGGGACTATTGACAAGGTCTTGTAACGACAGGACGAGGAGGAATGGGTTTAAATTGGAAGAAGGGAGACTTAGACTGGATGTTAGGAGGAAGTTCTTTCCAGTGAAGATGATGAGACACTGGCACAGGCTGCCCAGGGAGGTTGTGGCTGCTCCCTCCCTAGAAGTGTTCAAGGCCAGGCTGGATGAGACCTTGAGCAACCTGTTCTAGTTGGAGGTGTCCCTGCCTATGATGGGGCATTAGAACTGGATGAGCTTTGAGGTCACTTCCAACCCAAACCATTCTGTAAATCTGTAAGTATCCTTGGTGGACCTGAATTCCTTGCACCCCTGCAGCTGCAGTGACACAGCAGCATTCTGACACTCTACAGTGGTGCAGAAGAGCATCTTGTCCAAGACAGAAGCAAAAGCAACCCTTTACTATAATGCATGACAACCACACTAGGCAGCTACACAGATACTACTAGAATAGTGTCAGCTAGCTGCAACAAACAAATATGTGGCCTTTCACTCCGAATTCTAAATACAAAAATCCTTTTTAAAAATATCTTGTTCTACTCCAAGGCAATAAAGAGAGTTTTGCTTTGTTCCCACCATTTTGGAAAGAGGTTTTCTAAAGAGGGATGCACAACAGCAGTACCAAGGTCAAATGCCCTGAGCATCCTTGAGGATGGGAAAACGTTCACCCTAAATAAATAAATTAAAAAAAAATAAACTCACAGTTTTGATACTTCTGTGTGGAAAAAAAAAAAAAGACTTAGCAAATTTGCAACAAAACTGTTAAGTAATTAAGGCAAGACACTTCACACATGAACTTAAACTGCTAATTAAATCCCCCCTGCTTAATTGACTAGATTTGCATATCATTCAGTGAGGAATGGGACTGGTTTGGGCATTACACAAGCATTTTTTTGTGTGTGTGCAGGAGGCAGCTACGTAAAATAAACTCTGGGCGATAAGAAAAAGCAATGACAGTTCCAGAATGAAACAGAAATTTTCAGCTGAGGTTTTCAACATTTTCCTGCTAAGAATATCAGAACGTAAGTGACTCCAATCAGTCACTGTTCCAGTAGTAATATTTAGAATTACAGCCCATGGTTTCTACATGATAACTATTCCCCTACTCCAACCTGTGCTCACTACTGTCTGCTCACAGCACTCAACTACTCTCAAAAGTGGGTTTGCATCCAAGAGAATTCAGTTCTACTTTAAAAAACCAAATACCTCCGCTTCCACTCTACTACCAACTACCACGGACTCTGCAACCTTAAGCCAGTATAATGCTCACTGTTAGTATTTGCTTTGAGAAACAAGGCTAAGGAATAAAATGCTAAGAGCTGGGGGGGGCTGCATCCACACTATGCATAAAAGGGGATTTAATACTGATCGTTATTATGATATCTTTGATGAGACAAATACAAGTAATGGTTTGGTTTTCTGACTGGTTGGCTGGTTTTACCTCAAATTGTTTTTTTTTTCAATTGATCTGCTGACCTGACCAGAAAAGGCAAGGAGGACTGCAGACAGCTGAGTACAGCTGCCCTCCATATTTTGGGTATTACGGAAATTTACCATCTGATTCTTGATGAACAATGAGAAAGATGCTCCGAGCTGAAGCAATGTCAGGTTAACATCAGAAAGGTTACTGTTTTCTGCCATTTATCAGGCCAAGCAAGAGAAATTTAACTGCAATCAAGTTACACACAGCTAATACTGATGGCAGCAACTGAAGAATCAGGGCCATTTTCACACACAGATCTCAGAGAGAAGAGAACAGAGCGTAACAACTGATCTCACGCAGCTCCTGACAGTGGTGGAAGTTGATCTCACATCAGTTGACAGTACATTCTGCTCAGAGGTATCGATAAGGAGAAATTATTTCCCCTCCACTTGTATTTTAAACATAAAAAAAAAAAAAAATCTATAATTTATCTCATTTTTAAAAGGTTCTGCAAGTCTTTCAAACATTAATATTCTCCCTAACAAAGCCAGCAGCTGCTCTGCCAGTCTGTGACATGGATGGTTTTGTTAAAAGGTTTTCATGTGGTTTGTTGGGGTTTTTTTTGGTTTTTTTTTTTTCCCCAGTGCAGTGTGCTTTGCATATGAAACAGGACATTTCCCCACCCTCCACCCCCATTCCCTCCTAATCCAGAAGGGACCTTACTTCCTCCCTCTCAAACAAGCAGCTCATTCAGCAAAAGGGAAATCCCAAGATGCACTCGGGCAAGAAGCCTACAGAAGGAGCTTGGATTAAAAAAAAAAACCACCACAACAACCAACAAACCAAAAAACAAAAACACCACCCACCCCCAAAAACACAACTACCAGAGTGTCCAAAACAGCAGGAAGAGGAGCAGCTGAGATGGTCACTAGGAACTTACTTCTGCAAAGTGCACTTTGGGACATGGATCTGCCATACCACCCATCTGAAACCTTTTTGCAGGGTAGCAATTCAGTTCTGGCCCCACAGTAACAAAACCCACAGAACTGCAGCTCTGCCCTGCCAAACAAAAATTACAGAAAGTCTGTTTGCAGAATCTGTTACATGATTACTGAGGTAGATTTAGTGGGGGGGATTTGGAGCAACTTGATTTTTACTCTGCAATTATAACCCAAAGCAATCTGGTTTTAAACTGAAATAAAAAGTGAAGAGACCTTTTCTTAGTTATGAAATTTGTCTAAAGCAAGATCCTTGCGTCTATTTCTCTTCCCTGAGACCTAATGGTCACTTTCCACCATCAAAACTGTCCACAGCAATTAATTCTGATGGCACAAGGGACTATGATTTTGATTGAGAGGGTAAAAAAATTCAAAAGGGAGGAGAGATCTAATTAATAAAAGATATTTTTTTAAAAAAAAAGAAACCACAGACACAAAAAAACTAATACAGCAACTTCAATGCAATGGTTTCCCATCTGTCAAGATGGGATCCAGCTGCTCCTGAAGGGGAACATGAATGAGCATCCCTCTTAGAAACAAAGAAGTAGACAAAGTTTAGTGTGAAGCTACAGAAATCAAGAGAATCAGTAAGCAATCTACACCAATAAATTAGTCCAGCTAGTAAGGGCAAATTAGAGACATTTTTCAGCAGCCTAAATTACAAATTTGCATCTCAGTTTGTAAGAGCTGAATTAAAATGCAGACACTGGCTGCTGGAGAGAGAGCCTCCAATGAAATCCCCTGAATGACTCTACATCTTACATCCCCAAGTGCTGTCCCCACCGTTTGCTTCTCCTACAGCCACACTTGCTCCCGTGAAGCTCTCCCAAGCAAACCAAACCCCAGTGAAACAAAGAGCAGACTGCAACCCTGCCTTCACAAGCCCTCACTGACTCATGTTGGTTTCTACAGACTGGGCTCTCCTCTGGTTCCTAGAATTAGAAGCTGCCGTCATTTAAAAAAAAAACCCTAAGTCAGTTGTGCAGCACGGGATGGAAACTACAGGTGGGCCTGGAATCCATAGGCTACAGTTACTCCCGATCTGGTAGAAATGTGGAGCCCCAGCTCATCCTCCAGCTCCCTCCCACTCCCCAGCGCACCGTGCCTGTGTTGCCTAACTGGGCAGGAGATATGTAACATTTTTCATCCTGAGCCCTGAACTGCTAAAGTCAGGATAAAGGGAAGCGTGACGGGCTGTACAGATGCAAATGTCCCAAATGCCAAGACTAACATTTCTAAAACCTAATTCAACTCTTTCATTTCTTAGCTGCAGGCCGTTTACTGCCACTCCTTTTTTCACCCAAACAAAAGACGAAAGGGATGACTCAAAGCAACTTGAATTTCAAGCTAAAGCCACAAAGCGCCGAATGCCTCATCTTTAATACTAAACAGGTCTACAGATGAGAGTCATTCCAGCCTCAGCTCGGCTGTGCTGTTAGGAAAACGGCAAAAAATGAGAGGGAAATTTGCTTAAAAGACCCATGGATAAGTTAAACAGTGCTGTAAAGAATGATGCAAGTTATATGGTAAATACAAGGCAATAGTAGCTACAGCATTGCAAACTCCCCCTACACATTTGTTCCTCCAAATAATTAATTAATTTTTAAATTATTCTTTATTTACACCATTTTATGTAATAAAACAATAAAATTTTAACATATACTTTTTAAAATAAATATTTAAATGTTTTTTTTATTATTATTATTATAAATCACCACATTGTATTTTTTTTCTTTGCAATTTAGTATTATACACACAGAGTCTTTGCTCTGGAATCAACAGGGATAAAGAAGGATCAGTGAATCCCTTATAAAAAAATTATCTTGCATGAATGTAATTCTAAAAATTGAGTTTTGAGAAAAGAATCTCCTAATTTGCTGTGCTGTGAGGCCAAGGCATCAGAGCAGCAGTTCTGCCCGTGCACTGCCTAGGGCAACACAGCACTTCACACCGCTTCTACCACTCTCTGCTGCTAAATACGGCCCAGAAATTATTTGGCTTTACCTGTTTTGCAAAATAACAACACTGATGTGGCAAAATAAAAGGCAAAAAGCCTCAAAGCCCTGAAATTTGTCCATATCTTAGTGCTAGAACTCATCCTATGACACATTTCTTATTAGTGAATGAAAGGGAAGAAGGAATTACCAATAATGGACCTAATGCGGTAGTCTGCACCTTCAGCATCCCATTTACTTGCCCCAGCAGCTCTGCACCACTCCAAATCCACTGATTTCAAAGGACTATTTCTAAATCATACGAGCATGGGCGAGATAATTCACACCCACTGAATAAACTGAAACTGCTGGTGGGGAGTTAAGAATGGCAAAGGCTTTTTTTTCCCCCCTTCCTCTTGAATGACACTCCATTATCTTTCATCTTAGCTCTCAGTTTCTCAGCTGTGGCATGATGGTACTTTTAAGCATGCTTAACATAATTTAATGAGAAATTCTTAATAACGGAAGTATAAATCTGAAATTCATTACATCAGCAAAGGTTACTGAAATCAGAACACATTGTAGCCTTGATGTTGTCTACTTTCTGCCTTTCTAGCCCATTACTCTCTATCAAAGCAATAAAACTTCTTTTATTGTTGTAAATACACAAACCTGAACGATCTTGAGCACTTTGGGCTTGGTTGTTTAGGGGTGTTTTTTTTAAGACACTTGCCAAAAAATACAAGACCTGGACAAATTTCATATTTACAAAGGTTTGGGGTTTTTTAAATTATTTAAAGTAATTAACTTCTTCTAATTGGTACTACTACAACCTCTGCCTTGGTAAGCAGCAGGATCCCCACGCAACCTGTATTTTTTAGTAGTCAGCAGTATTAATTTTGTTAGCTAGATCCTGACAACAGCCCCTGCGAGCGTTATGTATGCAGTCCAAGATAGGCAGCACTCCAGTGGTACATAAAAATAGAAAGAAAATTACTATCATGATCCCATTTCTGCTCTCTGAAGTGCATGGACAGCTCTGCAGTTCTGTGCCGCTTCCCCACTGACATTGAGAAGGGTCATGTGTGTGTGCTCCCAGGGCAGCTGACATGCTTGGGACTGCAGGGTACAGCCAAAGAGCCTCCGCCTGCAGAAGTTCACATCAAAGCAAGGAGTTACTCTGGCCTCTTCAAGTTCAATAAATGCACTTGACTGCAGTAGCTTTCTTGCCCTGTGTTAAGTGACACAGAACAGACTAATCTCGCTGAAAACGGGCAGGAAAGTCAAAGACTTGGTGCAAGATGACTAAGCAGCACTACAGGAACATTTTAGGCTCTCTTCATTGAGAACTTCTTCACCATCATTGTATTTTCTTTAATGGTCATAAAGCAACAACTTCTCACAGGAGAAAATCTCAAGGCTGACAGAAAGAAAACAGGTGGCACCACTGCTGACTGCAATAGCACCAGTGGCACACAGCACTAACACACACATGCATCAAGCATCCTGCAGCCCCCTGTGTGCCTGGGTGTTTCTGCTTGAGCATGACCATTTACACCTCCTAACACAGGTAATGTAAGAAGGCGGCGAGAGGCCAGGGGGCTTCATCAAAACGCAGGATATGACAGTGAAAGGAGACAAAATGGTTTTTCTTTCAATCCTAACAGATGTTGTCCAATTAAGGATGCAAATAAATCACCCTCTGCATTGCGAGTCAGAAAACAGATACATAAAAGCTTTCTAAATACATTTCAGTTTAAACTTGCATAATTCTCCCAGTGGAGAAATCATCTTCAACTTATGTAATCCTTAGAAAGAGACATTATTACATACAATTCTGTGCCACTGAGAAGGAAGACACATCTCTAGAAAAGAGGTGCACCCACACACAATTAATTATATGGGTGTGGAGCGAACAGAGGGGGAAAGCTGTAGCAGGGCTGCAGAGACCAGAGGCTGCTGTTTCCACAGAGACCGAGCTGTAAGCAAGCTCAAGGGGCTGCTCCCCTTTCACCAGCCAGAACTGTCTGTTATACTTAACCCAGACTTCCGAACACTTGATATCCTGTCTGCTATTTCAATGCCCTTACTCAATGTTTCAGACAGACATTACACAAACTGGCTGGTGAAAAGGGTTGAGAAACCAAGAAGCAATCCAAGTCAATGACCTTATTCTATAAAGCGATACCAGTGCCTGAGCAGAGGCTGAAGAACAAAGCACAGGGGGTACATCTCTTCTGAACCAACGGCTGGCAAAGACAAGCACTGGGCTCTGCCTTATTTTGTTAACGTTGCTGCTGGCTTTCCATCCTTAAAGCCTAAACAGTTCCCGTGCTTCCAGACCAACTCCATTCTCATACCGAAACACAAACAGCTTCAATTTAAAAGGAAACAAACAGCAGAAAAACAAACCCAGAAGTCACATTTTCTATAAAGCATGTGCAAAGGTAACTGTACATAAATCAATAGACAACAAAGTCAGAAACCAAGTTATTGATTAGCTTCTCTGCTGTTTATCTCCAGCATACAGAGTGATGCTGCAGTTTTTACATATACACAGAACCTCCATCCTCCCGTCTGTTTTCCCTGGCTTTTGAAATCAGACTGTTAAGCAAAGACTACTTAACATCAGTACGGGTGGCAGGACTGTCTCACTGAACAAAACATGCGACTATGCAGCTTATCAGGTTGTTTTAATATGCATCCACTGCTTGGAGAATTTTATGTGATAGCAACCAAACAGGAGATGGAAGGCAATGATAAGAGCTCCACACATGGGAATTCCCACCGGCTTCCAGAGGAGCTCCATCCAAAAATACTGACAGGATCAGAGCTTGAATCTCTATCAGTGTTTTTGTTACCTCATCCAAAAGTCAGAGCAAGAGAAGTAGCCGAGTGCAGAGGGGCCAAGCTCTATCAGCCAGCAGGCTTGCCCAACACTGACAAAACAAGCACACTCCAACAACTGCACCTGCACCCAATACAGTTCTCAGGCCAAGTTTATGGTCCTTGAATTTGCATCAAAGGGAAAGGCTGGCCCTTATCCAACATCAGATGCATTTCCTCATCAGAAAATAAATAAATAAAGTAAAACCCCATTGACAAATCTTAAATACAAGAACAAAAAAATCCCACCCTGTTAGATATCTACCACAACTTTAAAACCCAGTCTTGCATGTAGTGACTTCCAGACAAAATCCTTTTAGTCTGAAGTCAACTTCCAGCTGCATAAACTCATCAAGATCCATCAGGATGGGAGCACCATCAAACACCTATGAGGCCAGAACCTCGTTAAGAAGCAAAACCAAAACACTACAGAACTGCAGGCTCTGCTCTCAGCTTCAGCACAGCCATGCAAGTGCCAGGTAAGGCCACAAGCTCAGCAAAGCTGCTTTGTCTCAACACGGGCATTTTCTGGCTAAGAATCTGTCCCTCTGTTCTGCGCCTGTGAGCCCTGCCAGTCAACACACAGGAAGAAGCCTGATACATATACAAGCCTTCTGTGGTTTGTGGGTGAACTGGTTCCAATTACTACGCCAGCTGATTGCTTGAGTGAGAACTGCAGAACTAGCCCCAAAGTCCCAAACCTTCAAATTAACCTCGTATGTTCCAGGAGATAGGGGAACAGGTGATTTTAGTAGGACTCAGTGACAATGAAATGTCAGAGACACACAAGGTGCAGGCAAGGAAAGGAAGGGACCGGAGCACATCATCTCAGAGTAAACTTGCTTCTCTATTTTCCAAGAACACACATTGGCTGTATTGAAGACAGAGGGGAATAGCATTAAAGTGGTGCCGATTTATGAATGTATATTACCCAGCATCAGAAAACAAATGCAAACAAATTAGATATTATCTATTGAAATGTATCAATAAGACACAGGCTGTAATTGACAAATTTAAAACAAAACCACGCTATATTACTACATATTAAAGTAATGCTTCCTGTACATGAAGATCAATTTGAATTAAGTGCTCTATGACCACTCAGCTAAAATAGATTAGCCCTGTAATTGACAGTATTCTATTGATAATCTGCAATTCAAAGTTACTTTTGTCTACACCCTATTTTCTTTTCAAGAACCTCCAGCAGTGTCACTGCTCCAGGACAGCCCTCTCTAAATAATAGCTGCAGTAACAAGGTCAAAGTTTGGGCTTTCTTAAAGGGAAAAAACCCATCATGAGAATAAAGCATTTTCTGGGTCCAAGTAGTGCATATATTGAGACACAATTCTTTGTGCCATGGCAAAGCAGTCTGGCCAGCTGAGCCAGCAATGTGAGTTCCAATCATCACTTATCACCAGCAACAACCAGCCAGCCCACTCCTTACCCTCGTCAGTGCCACTCAAATTGGTAAGGACCTGTAGCAAAGCAGCTTCAACAATACACAAAAACACCACAAGTTTTCAGTACAAATGGACAGTGCATCTCTTGAGACACCCACATCTCGCTTGGGCTCAACCATCTGGATGTAGCCCCGAAGCTCCCCCTGCTCTAGCAGTGCTGAGAATCACAGAAAGTGTAGATAAGGTACAAGTGGCTGCCAGAATTTTCACCACCGCATTGTCTAGACATGCTCAGAGCAGCCTCGTACAGACGCCTCCAGATGCTTTTACAACACGATGCAAAAGCACCTCTCAGCAAGTGGAAACACCTCCTCCTTGGTCAGTGCACCCAGCCAGAGATAACCGTGGCCAGATCCTGGCAGGGAGACCAGGTGTAAGCTCCTCACACATCCCAAAACGAAACCCTGTTTACACGCACCTTCAAAGCCTGCTACTGTTGGGGCAGAACAGACGCCCAAACCCAAAACCACAGTGATGGAGAAGAAGGCAGCCCAGACAATGAAGGGAGAGGCAAATGCTTCACTATTTTAGGCAGCGATTTTCCAAACAAGAGATTGCATGTAATTCCCTCCCTAATTCACAAGGCCTGAATTCAGGAACTCAGGAACTATTCTGGGGCAACAGAGAGCCACAGTTGACTCAAAGTCATTAGATCATTCTTTGCAGCACAGTCTTTGTCTAGCACACATGCACGTACCTGCTCCTTTGTTCTCGACCTACAACATCTATAAAACTGTTTGCACGCTTGGGAAGAAAACGCTGATGTCTGCTTAAATACTGACACCTCCTCAGGTGCACAGGGTTTTCTTTAAGCATGGTATTGGGTTTTAAGTTCAACTGCTAAGTTGTAAAAAGATTCTGAACTAAACTACTGCTTCAAGACAACTTTGGTTTAGGGACTTCAAAATTCTTCGTGGAGAATCTCTAAAACTTGAACAGAAGGTAAGAGAACAATCGACTTCATCACTCTGTGGAAAAACAACTGAAGCCTTGGTTCTTACAAAAAAAATTTCCAAGAGTATCTATCAAACAATTTTGAACCAAAAAGACTAAATCCACCCAGCAGTCTGAACACTGCTGCCTGTTAGTGAAACCAGAATATCTCTGCTCTGCTCATCACAGGCCAGATGCTGTTAACAAACGAAGGTTAGTGGAGCCCGGAGACAGGACTTCAGCAAGCAGAAAGACATCGCATTGTAGCTCTACCTCTGCAGCCTTTCAGGTGGCTATTAAGTGCAGCACAGCACCTAGAAGCCCACAGCTACTCCACAGCTCAGCCAGAACTGTGCTATTTCACCTTCAGCAATTTCTGTCCTTTGATTTGGCTGCACACTTGACCTGGCTAAACCTCGCTCCAGCTGAGAGCGCTGCGTGTTGTGGCAGCGCTGGCTTGGTAGGCATTGTGAAATAAAGTGGGAGGCCTTACGTGCTCATTTGTGTGTCAGTACCCAGAATGCTGCTTCTAGCTTCCAGCTACTTCATAGAAGTGCTGCTGGGACTTGAACCGTGGGAACACTGCAGTGCTGGCGTGTGTGGGTGTGTTCACACGTGTGCAAGGAAGGCGCTCGCCTTCTCCCTGTGTCTGAGCACACAGCTCTGCTCGGAGCACGGATGTCTGGCACACAGGTAGGAAAGGGAACGCGCTGTCAAAGCTTGCTGGGCTCCGCGTTTGCAAAAGAGAAAAGGATTGGAAAGAGACAGAGTCAAACCCACCCTTCTTCCCTGGGAAGAGCACCCAACCCAGCCCTCAGGCCTGCCTTCTGAACTGCTGCAGTCCCTGTGGAGGCACAATGGCGATAAGGAAGAGCTGTCTGTGACACAGGGGTGGAAAGAGAGAATGGGACACACACCAAGGCCATGGCTACACTAGCAAGTGGACACTCAACATGCACCTGCCACCGAGATCCAGAAAACGGCTTTGGCACTGATGATGAATTTCTAGTGCCCTGTTTTGCAACCCCCTTAGGTTATTCACATCTTAAACTTCTAGAAATAGCCCAGAATGTAATGGTTGTGCTCCCTGTCAGTGACGGCACACCAAATGAGAGAGGCAGGCAGGAAAATGGGACACTGGCTCAAAAGCCATGTTGGTGAATGGAGGCTCTGAAAGAACGGAAAAGAAAATTGTGCAGGAAAAAACCTGCATGAGCATGCAAGAAGCTGGAAAACCCAGTCAAGGATACAAAGGAAAATGGGAAAGTTGACACATGGCTCAAGAGAAGAAAAAGCCTCATGAAGTGGCAGGAAGGTGAAGGAGCTTATGGAAGATCAATCACTTACCCAAGGATGAATAGAGAGTTAAAAAATAAAATTGGTAAAGATGGACTGATTTAACAGACAGAAATCAATATACTTATCTGAATTTCAGAAATGCCTAAGGCAAAAGGCTGAGGCCTCTAGGGTTCCTGCTCTGGTGGGACTCCAGCTATCACAGTTCCCTCCAGTTTTTGGTTAAGACCCTTTGCTGACTTCATACAGGTCTAGACAACAGCTTCTTCTAAAGTGGCAAGACCAAGGAACACACATCTTGTTCAACGTGCCACACTGACTGAGACAATATATCTGCATCTCTCCACATGGACAGATAGAAATGCACAATGGATACTCAAAGCATGTAGGTATCTACCTNAAAGGCAGTTTTGCCAGTACACTGAATCTGCGACAGGGGTTTGTGCCAACCCAGCTCCTCCATTTAAGTCAGATCCTTAAAAGGCAGAGCTGTGCTGGCAGAGATCTGCATACCTCATCACACAAACCTCATGAAGACACACAAAAAAGTCCAAAACCTCATTGCTTCTTTAACAGATGTAAAAATGGCCATATGCATCTCATGCTACCAACATACTACCAGAGCCCCAGGGAAATCAACACACAAAGTAATGTGTACAGACACACACGTAAATAAATTGGGAAACTGATAAAAAGCCCACTCTT
>VWZI01023716.1:723788-753185 GCA_013396835.1 Psilopogon haemacephalus | reverse complement strand
AGCTAAACTTTACTCCAATATTACTTGCCCCTGGCCACAGTCTACCAATCTTGGAGCCTGATTAGATCTCTCCGTAATTATCTGCGCGTACTGCTACAGTACAAATGACCTTAGCAGATGATATCCGTTGGCTAAGCCCAATGGAAAAAGACCTCAGGAAAAGGAAGGATAAGCGTGCAGAACTCTGGCAGCACTGTTAGAGTCTCCTCAAGACTGTGCCCTATTAACAGGACAGCCACGGAGACAGCTCAAAAGCCTGCAAACTTAAGCCCAGTTCTGCATAGGCTGCATGACAAAGCATTCTTTTCCCCTAGCCCATCCTCTGAGCACACACTTACCACCCTCTTCTTCCCCAGCAAACTCATTCTCACCTCCCAGATGAACCCCTGCAGGAGATGTCACACTTTACGAGGACAGATTTTTGTCAGAATTTTCTGAGATGGGCCTCGACTTCCTGACATAGTTTTTGGTGTCCATTAGTATGTATCTTGAATTCACCCAACAGAAGTGCTGCATGCAGACATTGAAGGGTGGGGAAAAAGTGACTGCCAAGCTCTGAACTAGGACCTATGAAAGGGTCACTGAAACAGTCAGGCCAAGCAAAGATCCAGTCATCATTTCTTGTTTTCCACTTGCAACCTCACCTAGGGTGCTGGATACAGCACACAACTGAAGAGAATGCCCCAGCAACACACTCCTTTTCATTAAACTCCGCAGGTACCCAGGCTAGGGACACAGCACCTCTCTGGAGCGAGTATGGGCAGATTTCTTCATTTTGTTTCCTAAATGAAGCATGCCCCAAGAAAATTCATTTCCCAAGAAGAAAAATGCCTCCACTTTCGGAGGCGTATTCTCCCCTCGCAGACATTCATCTCCATCTATCCCACCATTCCATCTTAGCACATGACTGACGGAGAATAGACAAGCCATTAAAAACACATCCACCTCCAACCACGGAGATAATGTGGCTCATTACAGCCTAGCTTTGTCACAGCGGCTCTGACACTCGGGCGGGAGGAAAAGGAGGGGTGAGGACAAGGACTGAAAGGGGGACGACGACACACACACACAAGACATAAGAGCAGGAGAGAAACTGGAACTTGAACGAGAGAGACTGTACCGCTTAACCAAAAACCAGAGGCCAGTCAGGTGGGTTAACAGGCCCCTTGGCCAAGCTGTAGGGATTACTGCACTGCCTGCGATGGGTATTTTAAAAACTCTGGGGTTTGCTTGGGTATCTGTGCTGCGGGTCTTTTATAAATAAAAGCTCTGAGTGTGCATCTTCCCCCCTGAAACAGGTATGTGTAAGTTACTTAAGAACTGTATTGAACACTCTCAGTGTCGGAGGTTTGTCATTGCCCTGCCACTGCAGACACATAAACCCAAAAAGCTGGGAAATCTCCAACAGACGAGGCAGAAGCCAAGCAACAAACCTGCAATGTAAAACTCGGTACGCAAGAGTTTGCTTTAACATTACGCTTGGGGTGGGGAGGAGAGTCGGGAAGGGAATTGCTCACGCCACAGCCCATTGCTCCATGGTCTTAGAGCTAAGCCAGACACCCTGGTGTCTGCAAGGAGTCCTCCAGGCCTTGTGGCACTGCTGCCCATTGATCAGGACTGGTGCCAGATGCCAAGGCAGCTTCCCACCCACACACAGGGATTCTGGGATCTAAAGGCATCTCAGACTGAAAGAAAAACAAAAGGCACCTAAAAAAAAGTGCTTGAGCTGTCTGGCTGGGCATGGCATGGCATACCTTAAGAACTGCTGCAGCTGGCCCTAGACAGATTCGTTTACTGAATGTATATATAATCTATGAGACAAAAGCCTGTCTTGGGGGGAGATTCAGACTCCATAGGGATAGTCCATAAGCAGGGACTCCTCCATTCACGCTCTGCACACTTGATCTGAACAACAGTAACCTGCATTACTGTCAGGACCTTTTCCTAGCAGCCACATTTTATTTCAATAGAAGCGTTTAGACGATTTACCCCCTGCTTCCATCTGCAGCTGACCAGAAGAATGCACATATTTGAGCCTAGAGCCATCACTTCACTGCCTTTTTTTTTTCCTCCTTGTCTCGACCCCCTAAGCGAAGCTCTTAAGACCCGAAATCACGTACTTCCTGCTGGAGTCTGGGCTAGTCTGATGGGTTTCAAAGCTCAGCCACGCAAACACAGACAGGTAAATTAAACAAACTCCAAGCACCGCGTTCGGAACACAAGCAGAGGAAAAGAAAAGGTGTCATCTCGGCTACATTAACACACACGTGGTGAGAATTAAGAACACGATTAGACTGCTAAATGACTCAAAGGAGAAATAGCTGCGAACAAACTGGGTCTGCCCAATAGATGGCATCGAAATTAGAGAACATTCCTTTTCTCTGTCTCCCCCCACCCTCTTTAAAATTAAAGGCTCCACTTACCCTGGGGGCTTTCCTCTTGTATTTGTTGTTATAGTCAAATTTTTCTTTCATTTCATCTAAGAGCTGGCCCAGTCTAGCTTTCTCCTCTTTCCCAGTGTAATCCTGGCTGAGGAGGATATAGGATCTCCAGTTTGCAGAGTCAAAGCCCCAGTGGCAAGTCCTGTTTTCCAGCGATTTGTGAGAGTGGACCACAAATTTGTGAGGTGGGTACATAAGCCTGCAGTCCAAGCACTGGATGCAGGCTGCGCTGGGGTTACTGTAAAGCTCTGGCACCAAGAGTCCCTTACACTTCCCAAAGCACTCATGATACACCTTGAAGCTCTTCTCTGTGAGCTCCAGCTCAATCGTGCTAGAGAATTCCTTCTTGCAGTGGGGAGGATAGGTGCCACCATAAAGCAAGGCGTTACAAAGCCTCTCAGCATCAGTTTTAGTGATGAGCCCGCAGGAAGGAGCAGAGAAGGGCAGGATGCCCATGACTTTGAGGATTTCCAGCTGGTCAGCAGTGCATCTGGAGCAGTAAATATGTAGCTCATCACACACCGAATTAATCTGCTGCAGGGAGAAGTCCCTGAGCACCGAGTTCAGGATCTGGGGCAAGCAAAGCCGCTTTTCTCCACCCACCACGAAGCAGGAGATGGTTTCCCCTTCCAGGATGGTCTCGCACCTCTCAGTGGATCTGTCCGAGGGCATGAAGAAGGGACCAGGCATCACCGGAGGAGGCTGGATAGGGGGCAGATGCAGTACAGGTTCTGCGGGGTCTTTGCCATTGTCTTTCTTGTACATCTCCTGTGCCCATCGTGCTGAGAAAGCAGCAGGGCCACCCAGGGAGCTCATAGAGCTCAGATGAAACTGTTCCAAGGTCTTCTGCAGTCCTGGATGAGGCTGGAAGCTGCTTCTACTTACAGTCTCCATTTTTTAGTTTCTATTCCCAAAACAAACAACAAAAATCCCCAGTTATCTTCCACTCTGGTAACAAATCCACTTAAGGGATTTTTTTTTTCTTTCAAGAAAAAAAATACAAACAAAATAAAACAACCCACCCTTGGTTGTCGGGTTTTTTTTCTTCCTTCCCACTCAGGTTTAACAATCCACTAGCGAATATGAAATAAATCCTTTTGTATGCGTGTCTCTCTCTTCTTCCTTTTCGTTCCTTACAACCTCACACCCTCCAAGTCTCCAAGCTGCCCCGACGGAGCAGAGAGTCACGGCAAAAAGAGGTCTTCATCCGAGCACTCACCCCCTCAGCCAACCCCCCAGGCAAACCAATCCCGCCTCCCACACCTCCACCGCACTCACTCCCGCACTCACACTCACACACACGCCACCCACGGAAACACAGAAAGTCTGTGCCACGCTCCGAGCACCCGCGGCTCAAATATGTTCTGGCGGCTGCTGCTTCTCTGCAGTAATCGCCCTTCTGTCCATATCCACCGAAAGGAAGGCGCGGGGGAGGAAAGTAAAAAAGCAGGAGGAGGAGGAAGAAAGCTTGGTCTGTGGAAGGGAACAACGCAGAAGAAAAGGCCCAAATCTCTGGCACTTCCAAAACGGCGCGGGGGGCTTCGGCCGGGCGATAAGCAGGCTCCCTTCCCCCTCGTGGTGCCTCAGCGTGATCTGGGAGGTCTCTCGGTTCGCCTTTCTTCCCTTATTTCTCTTGGTCTTCTCGGCGTGCCGTGGGGAGCCGCGGTAACAGAGCGCACATCCTCCCAGCTCCTCTTTCCAGCAGAGACTGAGAGTGCCTGAGAGCTGAGCTAATGCAGGCTGGCTCAGCCTCCCTCACTCCTCCTCCTCCTCCCCCCCTCTGTTTGTTGGTGTCTGCCTCAGTCATTGAATCCCAGCCAAGAATGTGACCAACTCCCCAGGCCGGGCTCTTCCAGGAACAGCGGCCGCCTCCCCCCTCGGCTCTGCGCGGAGGCTCTGCACAGGCCGGCGGCGCCGGGGAGGGAGGAGGGAGGGAGCGAAAACTGCTGGGTTCACGGACCGCCGCGCCGCCGAGGAGGAGCGGTAGGGCGAGGACTTTTTCCTCTCGCCGCTTTCTTTTTGGACAGCGGGAAAAGGGAGCGGGCGGAACGGCTCTGCCTCGCACCCACACGCGAAGTGCACCGCAAAAAACCTGCCCGCCGCAAAACCTGCCTCGGTTCAACTTTGAGCACACGCCCCTCTCCGAGCAGCGATCGCAGGCGTGCTAACACGATTTATAGCCCGAAAGCGCACATCCTCGGGTGGGCAACGTGGCGATCGGCGCAGCGAGCTCGCCCGGCGCTCCGTGCTGCCTGCTCTGGCTCGGCACACGTCACACGCCCAGCTCACAGGCGACGCCTGTGCGCGCTTAACACGTGGAAGGTGCACAGCAGACAGACGTGCGGGAGGCCGGAGAGACACCCAAAGACCTGCTGAGGCAGTGACGCAGGCGGGCAAGAAAACGCGTCTGCCGCCAACACCGGCGAGCCGATGGCTCCGCTTCGACCCAGGGCGACGGCGAACGCAGGGCGGGCGGGCACACGGACCGCGCGGCGCCGCACAGCCAGAGGCGAGCGCCCTCTGCCGAGCGAGCGCGTCCCGGCGGGCCGGAGTCGAGGAGCCGCCGGTACCGGCCCAGTCCCGAGCCGCCGGGCGGAGCGGCAGGCGCTCCGCTGGCACCCATTGCACACCAACGCGGCGGAGTTTGTTCGCATTTTTCGTTCAGGTGGGAAACCGGTTCCCTCCAGGGATCATGTCCCAAGAACGCAGCAAGGTCTGGGGTGATTTCGTGCTGGTTCTGCATGCACCTCTGAGAGCAAGGTGTCAGAGCTGCAGAAGCGCACTGATCTTGCAACTAACACAATGTTTCTCCAGAGGGGAATCTGCTTTCACGTACCCAACTTGGACATCAAGCCAAAGGGGAACACAGAGCAGGCAGAAAGTAGACTGGTTGGTCCAAGTCATCGGTTGTGTCTTCATGACACTTAGAGAACCTTTACTAAATTGCTCTAGTCTAGAAAACCAGTGGTGGGGAGAAGTACCCTTCAAGTTTCTGTTTACAGAACATTTTGGACATAGAGCTAGTGACCCATGAGTGGAGTTTTTAGATATTACCCCAATACCAAGGTCTAAAGATGTGATCTAACAATCCAGAACATACAGTCCTTGCTGATTCCTGGTGCTAAAGAGGTTACCATATCCAGAGAACGCAGGGCAGGCCTGCTCTTCACTGGGCAACGGGTATCAGAAAGGCTTTAGTTAATGAAAATAATTCTTAACATTCTTAAGAAAATGCGTATGGCACTGGGTGATAGCACGAAGGACATCTGTGACGTTCCATCCATGCCGTCATTCTCCTGTGGAGAAGCTCCTTAGTGCTGGGAGCTGGGTATTTGTGCACTCTCTCTCCTTCACTCCTTAGAGAGGATGGACAGCAAGTGCAGTTTAAGAGAGGTGCCACTTTCCCTCTTTCGTACAAGGGTTGTGCAACAGATGGTTTATGGGTGGGATTCATAAATGGAATTCCTGAAGCTGAGGGGACTACCAAGGAGACAGGAAGGATGGTCTTGTGGTTAAGACAGAAAACTCAGGACATCTGGGGTCTATTCCCAGATCTCCCACAGACTTCCTGTTGCCTTGGCCATGTTGTTTAGTCTCCTTGTGACTCAATTTCTGTACCTGCAGTATCCAAATGGTGACCAACTCAAGTGGCAGCTTCTCAACCAAAACCCATGACGGGACAGAAACCAGTTTCCAACTCCTGCAGTAGCAATACAGTAAAACTTCAATTTCTTTACATCCCACAGTCTCTGCAGAACTACATAGCAGCAGGGCAGGAGAAGGGGGAGCGACAAGAGCTGTCATCTGGGATTAAGGTGGCAGTGGCTTCTGAAACCTCTGCCTCCTCTGATGAGGGACTGAGTGCTGCATGTCTTAAAATCACATTAATCTTTCCCCCAGTAACTGTTTGTCTTGCTCCAGTTCCAAAGCCCTGTGGCTGGAGAAGGGAGAGGGGAAAAATATGTCGGAGGAAGGGCCCTAACACCAGAGTGTTTTTCTCACTCTCTCCCTCTTCTCCTCCCCCTCTCCGTTGGTTTCAAGGCCAACAGCTCCTGGAACACAAACACTCTTGTAAACTTCTGAACCACACAGCCCTATGGTGGGTGGGTGTTTGCTCCCTGCCTGCCAGTTCCAGTCCACCCACAGATTCCAAAAGCCCAGAACAAAAAGCAGGCTCCATTTTCCATATTTATCAAGCAATGCATTTCCCTCCCCATCGCCTTCATTTGCAGAACTCAGTGCCTCTCACAAGTATTGTGTCCTATCTTCCACACCTTCCCCAAGTGGGGGGTGTCATGTTTCTGCATACAGGATGAAAAGCACATTCTGAACAGATTCGCCCCAGTCCCACTCTGGTTTGAGATGCCTGCTTAGTCAGAAGGAACTGGGTATTATCAAGGACCATGCTGCATATTGCAGCTATTTGACACAACGTTTGGGAAAAGCCTGTTGTGAAGAAGTTAAGTGAAACCCAAAAGCTTGGGTGCAAATCTGACAGACCAAAATGCCAGCTGTAGCTCCCATTAGACAGGAAGCTCTTTATAGCAGCAGACATCTAATTTCTCTCTCTTTATACCATACATAGTTATTTCAAATTGTCACATTCCAGTACTGAAGTAACAATTTCTACTTGTCCACTTCCCTTCTTTCCTTTCAAGTCTTGTCTGTAAAGGTCATTGCTTTCATTGATCATTTCCCTTACAGTGGAACTAGGGAATGCTGAACTATCCAGAACCTGCAGGAGTCCCCGGGATGAGACCCCTATTGTATCCTTTGCCACCTATCAAGTTCTACCATTTTCTGTGTGAGCTTTGGGATGCTGTAGTCTTGAACACCTACCCCTATACTATACTGACGTGCTCAACTCTGCACACAATCTTCTACAGTTTGAGAGGAAGTCAAGAACAAGGAATAAACTGGGGGAAAAAAAAATCAGTGACAGAATTTGGGAATGCTAGAAAGATACTCTGAGGTATATGCACCAAGCAGGCACAGGTAAACCAGAAGCTATCTTATCTTTTTTCCAGTGTGATGATAAAAGAACCTTTCTCTAGAATGCTGCTCCTCTGGAGGGTTTTGCCTTTCCTTTCTCTGCTGAAGAGCCTGCTCTTTCCAGTGATGGCAGCCACCACTAAAAAGAGAATGCCATGAATTCAGAAATAATTTTTATTTTCTTACTCCATTTCAAATTCTGAGTTCCCATCCAGCTCAGCTCCATTGGCTATCTCCTTCTAGATCTTTTACTTCTTTCCAAAGTACAGACCCTCTTGATCAATGTACATCCCTTATTCCTCTCTACTGACGATCCTCAGAGGATAATCATCTAGGAAACGATTTGGCTTTTAAGCTCAGGTTACAGCAAGGGCTGCTTTGTGCCCCAGAAGTGCCCAGAGCAACTGTCAGCAAACACAACCCAGCAGGCTGCTCAAGAACAAAAGCTGTCGGACTCCAGCGAGCTTCAGAACTGGCTTGGATCACCCTAGTTTGCTGAATGGGCATACATTCATGCTTAATGTAATGAACGTATCACCTGCTTAAAGCATGACCTGCCCTCACACCTGGAACCCACATTTACATTGCAAGAAATCTTCAGGCATCCCAGGAAATCTAGGAGGTGAGGGGTTGTTAAAAGCACATGAAAGATCTCTCCATCTCTCCGAATTTTTTCATTCCAGGTTGCCTGGTATGTTGCTCAGGGCTGCCCCTCCCACCCACACACTCTGTACCTACATGCCCCAGTGGACGCTGCCAAACACCTCATTAAAAAAGACATGTTTTCTACTGCCAGTGAAAAAAAGTAATTTACTGGAAAAAGAGTCAGAGAGAGGAATACAAGCTGCAACTCTTGGGATGCCCTACAGACTAGTCCTGGGAGGTGACTCAGGGCTGCACAGACTTTTTGTCATTTATAATTAACACAAAGTCTTTCGTTTCTCAGCATGTCCAGCAATATGCAAATGAAGCACAGCATCCACATCCAGCAGAAGAAGGCATAAGAAAACCAAGCCAAAGCCTTACCCCTGCAAAAAGACCAACTGAATTGTTGCTATCCACTCTCAGCATTCCCTCCTAACACGGTTCTTTTGCAGGCTATTACCAAATAGTCATTGTCACCACTCTAGGGAAGAAAAATCAACACATTTAAGACAAAGTTAAACCTAAGACTTAAGGAGAGCATCTTCCCTAGCAAGGCTTACAGCCATCTAGTGTGTCCCAAAGCAATCTGTATCAAAGGAAATGAGTGTGCCAACCTTGCACTACAGGAGTTACTGATTAGCCAAACCCCAGCTTTGAGCTTCACCAAAACAAAGTGGGTTAACTCCCCTCCCTTGCCCTCCCACACACACTCTATCATGCAGAGAAGCTGTGGGAATACTGATTTGATCTGCTGCAGCTGCTGTGGTGAGTAAAAGGGCAACAGAACTGGGCTCTACAGCTAGCGTGTATCAACTTGCGTGAGGGTAGGATTAATGCTGCCTCATTTCCATTCCACCTGAAACCCATCTGCAGCTTGAAGGCCAAACATTCCCCTCCTCAGTAGCCTCACACAGACTCCAAGGAATTCACCTATCTTTTCTGTAATCTCTTCCATCTTTGAGATAATTCCTCAGCATGGCAGCATTTTGCAAATAATATTGATACGTTTAATTGCACCTTGCTAGAAAGACTCCATAAGCCCTTATCTGCTAGTTGGCTTATCACTAGGACTTCTCATTCTCTTCTCTCATGTTCTTTGGTACACAGGTTACAACGGTTTCACATCCAAAACCATGGTGGGGAATGGGTCCTATGGTCTACTTGAAATTTATGATCTCTCCCCCTTGGTGTAAGGTGATCTTCTATCTGCTGGTCTGACATCTGAACCTGCCATTTCTGTTAAAGGCCTGGATCTCCTATAAATAACACCCAGAGCACCAGGCACTCTATGCAGATAAGTGCTTGCATCATCACTTCACAAATTCAGAACATGCTGTCCTAAAAAATCTGGAATTTCTACTCCTTCCTCACAAATTCTTATGGCTTGATCTCATATTTATTTTATTGATGGCTTTTCTGAATGAACCTGTGATTAAAGCATATGCACACCTCATTAGCATAATAAGATTTTTTTTCATAAGCATGGAATGGAGTGAAAAACAAATTTATACTGTCATTTTACAGATGTGGAGCTGAGGAACACAGAGGACATACAACTGGCTTAAGGACATCCTGCAGATCTCTATCTGAATCCAGTCAGTATCACCTGTAGTCAGGCAGTCTACAGTTATCTGAAGGGACATTGTGGAGAGGCTGCTGCTGGTCTCTTCTCATAGATAATAGGAGATAGAACAAGGGGGAATGGCCTCAAGCTGAGACTTCAGAGGTTTAGATTGGCCATTAGGAAAAAGTTTTTCACGGAGAGAGTGGTCAGGGACTGGAATGAGCTGCCCAGGGAGGTGGTTCAGTCACCCACCCTGGATGTGTTTCAGGGTGGTCTGGATGTGGTGCTTAGGGGATATGGTTTAAGGTGAATCTTGTAGAGTAGGGTTATAGGTTGAACTTGGTGATCCCGAGGGGCTTTTCCAACCTGGATGTTTCTGTGATTCTGTGAATTGCTTTAACTTAATGATTTTTTTTTTCCTAGAAAAACTCCACTGCTATTCCTAGAACCATTTCCCAAATGAGATTTCCATGAGAAGAGAATCCAGCCCTAGCAGACAGAAGGTTTTGAGGGTTGAGGTTTTTTTTTTTTCCCACAAGATCTCTCCACTAGGCAAGGCAGGCTGGTTTTTGACTCAGACACTTCAGACACCTTCAGTCTAGTAGAATCAGGTAATGAAAGTCCTCCACAGGACTAGTATTCATTGAAGTATCTGAGACTTAACACTGCCCTGTTCTCTTTTTCAAGAAAAGACAGTTGACATTTTAGTTTCTAGACAGCTTAAACGGTCAGACTGGCTTTTATGTAAAGCGTTTTCAAGTTTCTTCAATTTTTAATCAGCTGCGTCAGAAAAGAGGAGTGCAAAAGCTAGCAACAAGTGATGTTAAGGCAGCAGATTCTCAGTATCACAACCGAAGGACATGGCAGCACCTGCACAGGGCAGGAAGGCTTTCAGCATGATTTGTGTGAGTACTGCCCAAATGAGCTTACACCACAGACTTGCAGAAAGTTTCACTTCTGTTTCCAGCAGCTCTGCACTTGCAATATTCCCTATGTCTATATGCACAGTGCTCACAGATTAAACCCACTTCACTTGTCTTATGTAGCACTCTGACAGAAAGAAAAAAAAAAAGGTCTCTGGGATAATTAGCACTAAAGCTTAGCTTAAGTGAGCAATGAACTCTTAAAAGCTTCTAGACCAGCCACAGAATTTTTTTTTTTTTTTTAATTAATGCTATGAGTGACTGTGATCCTCTCACAGGACTGCAGGAAAGGCCTTGCTTAGGTCCCCTTTTTCATCTCCACCCTTTCACAAATCTCTCCTAGATTTCAGCATGTGGCAGACCTGAGAGCGGTGCTTTCTCTCTCCTCCTTCCTCCTATCCATCATGTCATCCCAAACCCATCTTGAAGCAATGATCATGTCAGTGCATACTGCAGCATTACCACCAGGACCCAAGATCCATCGGCTCGCACGCCAGCTGGCACTTTTCCCTCCCCTCTGCTTCCCTTCCCTGAGCAGGAGAAACCATTCGCTGCCTTCTGGGGCTCACACTGGACCCACACTGTTCTTAGTAATGAATGCAACCTGTTCTAACGAATGTGAAACTTATTTGTGAGCGTGGAGCTGCACTCAATTGCCTGACATTTCACATTTCTCACCATAAATCTGGGCAACACTTTATTTTAATTACTGGGACATTTTCTAACTTTTATTGTTTCTGGCAAATCCAGGCAAAATGAGCTCATTCATTATATAAGGTATGTGAGTTATTTCTTCAGGGGGAATGCTGTTCTATATTGTCCTTGCCATCCAACAAGATGCCATTCACCTCTCTCCTAGATGTCATTAAGTATCCCACTGACTGAGAATAATTAGCTAATCTTTTCCCAAGTGACAGGAACCTTGGAAGATGATCCATCCCTCCTTCCACCCATCCATCTTCCTGTATTTCTAACACCCCCATTAATGTAAGTAACTACAGGGCAATCCATCTCATGACTTCTTCACATCTCCATTCCAAAATGGGTGTAGATATCACCTTGAGATGATACAAGGGAAATTCCAAACTGCAAATTTCAGACCCTGATTGGATTGCTCCCAGATAATTTTGATCCATATGTGTTGCAAAGACCAAGAGAAGCAGCAGCAGGCTGACACAGCTGATGAGCACTGCACTGCTCAGGAGGATGCTGTACTGAGGACCTGGCATCAGAGCCTGTAGTCAGGGTCCCAGAAGGAGCCACAAGATTTTACAAATGCCTTTAAGCCTTGGTGTAAAATCTGTTTATGGTCCCCCCAGCTGAATTCTCTGATCTCACCAAGATGAGCAGTACTACAGACTTGAGAGCCTGAACTCTGGCTCTCCAAGGTCAAACCTGCAGACCTGCAGCAAACCACAGGCAGTATCTCAGGGTCTTATTTGTCCCACAGTAATCAGTGCTAAATCTCAGATGGAGTCTAAACAAAGATGAAGTTTAGACTATCTCCACAATGATAATTTAGGGCCAAGACACAGGAGGAATTGAACACTGCAGAAAATATAACCTCTCACTTGTAAAAAGCAGGCCATAACTTTTCAATTAGTGAATTGAGGCTGGACTGGAGAAATCATAACTCAGGCCACTTCTGACAATTGTTTAAGGTCTAGAAATTGCCTCCTGCTCTCCATCTGTGGCGCAATTCCTCTCCCCTTGTCTGTGTGTTACATCCCCTCCTCAGACTGTACCTTCCTTGCTTATCCTGCTGAGCCTGAGATGATGGAATTGGCCATTTGCCCAGCTGGAGGAGAAAAAAAAAAACCACCAAAAACCAACACAAAACCCAAAAGCAAAGCAGTTAATGTAATGGAAGAGCTTTCTTCTGAATACAAGGAGTGAAAATCCCATGCAGACAGCACAGAGCATGGTTAATGACTCACACGTTGCATTTTCACCAGGGAAAAATTTCAGGCCTGCACTCAGTTAAAAGATGGAAATTTTTGTGAAACTTCCATTGTGGTATGTTACCATCTGCTCAGAAATTAACAAACCCAAAATCCAAGTCAGTAAATGGCTTGATTTTCTTTCTTTTTTTCTCGTAGTAAGAACTTTCTGGTTTATAGATAAAATGTAAATCACTATAGAAGGGGTGTGAGCATATACAGCTCAGGAAAAAAATAGAGCCTTCAACTGAATTGCTTGCTGGCTCTGGGCAAATTTACATCCTGAGAAATAAATTATTCTATAAATTATGGCCATTTTCTCATACAATGATCAGTAGCATTTTGTAGCAGGGAAGGAGGAAATCTTGGTGTCTAATCTGCGCTCAGCCCAAAGAACCCTCTCATTTGACCAGTCTCCAAGGTCTCCTGATGTTTTCTCTCTCTCAGGAACCAAGCTGCTGAGGATTGGGTGAAATGTGGATAATAACAAAAGATTCCAAGATTTGGTTAGAGAAAAAAAAAAAGGAATTGCAGTCAGCAATTTCTGCCCCTTTCCTTTCTCCTTCATTTCTTTCTAATGCCTCACAAAACCACGTAACTTTTTCCGCCTGTTTTTAAGCAAGAACATCTATTTCTTTCTTTCAGAGAGTTGAATTCTTGGAACTCAGACCATTTTCATTTGGCTATTTTTACCCGCCCTGCTCCTTCCTGTATCCATGGAGTTTCATCAAAACATTGAATTCCAGTCTCTAATGACCTTCCCCTTTCCTTCCTGTTCTCATGTCACCTCTCATTTTCTCACCAGCTTTCTTTGATTTTTAAACTTCTTCTACTCTAAGCTTCTTATTTGCTTTATGTACTTTGCAGCAGCACTGGCTTCTTTTCTACAGTGGCCAGTATTAAGAAGTCACACATTTCTGAACGATAAACAAACCCACAAAAAAACCCAAAACCCCAACTGCCTCAGCTTCAGAGACCCAGTTTAGTCTTAGATCAGCATCAAACTACAATGCTCTCATGAGACCCCACCTGCAGCACTGCCTCCTGCCCTGATACCCCTAACAAAAGAAGGACATGAAAATGTCCAGAGGAGGCCACGAAGAGAACCTATGAAGACAGACTAGCAGAGCTGGGGCTGTTCAGCCTGGAGAAGAGAAGGCTCCAGGGAGACAGTAGAGCAACCTTCCAGTACCTAAGGGAGCTACAAGAGAGTGACTTTTTACAAGGGCCTACAGTGATAGGACAAGAGGGAATGGAATGAAGCTTAAAGAGGGCAGATTTGGACTGGGGATTAGGAAGAAATTCTTTACAGTGAGGGTGGCAAAACTGTGGAGCAAGGTTTTGAAGGCCAGGTTGGATGAGGTCTTGAGTAACCTAGGCTAGTGGAAGGTGTCCCTGGCCATGGAGGGAGGGTTGGAACTGCATCATCTTTAAAGCCCCTTCCAACCCAAACCATTCTATGAATCTATGATTTGACTGTAATGACTCTGTGAAAGTCTTGCCTGCCGTGTTTGGTGTAAATCAGCTGAAAGGAACTGAATGGAATAACTGTCATGTGGAGTTGAGACAAAGGGCCTGTGGCATACAACTACACTGCCTGTATTTAACAATTAAAGGTGAGGTTAAAGTGCTGTTCAGCAGTGTCTGGAGTTACTTAATGGATTAGCACCAACAAAATACCTGTCAGTGTAGCCCTACCAGATCTCTCCACAGATGCTACAGCTGCATATTTTTGCAAGACAGAGTTCCTAGGGTGTGTGAGTTTTCAGAGTGAAGGCAGGAACAGCATTCTGGCATAAACATTCCTTGTCTTGGGGGGAAAAAAAAAGAGCTGTGAATGGAATTCATTTGCTGATTTGCAGGAACAATGAAGTCAAGCAACAAAACTTAGCAAAACCATATTAAAAAGTGTCCTCACAAGTATTTTTGCAGGAGACAGAGGTGTTTATGAAGGGGGGGAAAAAAAAAAAAGTGTAAAAGTTACAATTGCTTTAGGGCAAATTTTAACTGGTTTCCCTTCCTTATTAGATTTCTCATTCATAAAAAAATGGTAAGCTGACTTAGCAGTCACTGCCCCACATGGGATTTTAGGTGCTTCTAACCATCTGTATGACTTTTTTTCCCCATTTGTCTAATTTTCCAATTAATTTTTTTTTCATCTGACCTCTTGGTCTATATAATTAGAGGTATCTGGAACATCCAAGACAAGCTTTTCTCTCAGCAGGAGCACGGATAGGATATTTGCTCAGAAGCAGAGAACACAAGCTCTAGGCTATCACAAACTCCATCACCATGCTCAGCTGGCAATACTACAGAAAGTTCTTGATGCTAGAAGCCATGTTTAATCCTGACACTTTTTCCTCATCTGGAACCTGAAAGGTTATAATTCCTTCCAAATGGTGTTTTCAGTCAGGTTTACTCTCAAAACAGAAGCATGGCACTAAGTTAATCAGTTTGAGCTCCAGACTGACAATCTGACAGATTTTTTGTATACAAAACTGAGTCCTGTAATGTATCAGGTGCCCAAAATTGTCATTAAATTCAATGGCTGAGCCATCAAATGGAATTCAAGGATTAGAACATTAACTTGTCCAGACTTACACCTATCCATAACTTCCCTATGGGAAAGCAGTGCTGGAAGATTACAAGACTAAGTCAGCACTTTCTTAGTCCTACAGCCTTATCTCTTGGTGCCCAGCTAAGTCTTTTATCAACAGAAAACAGCTGGAAAGCTTTATTCAAAAAGTTATGATCCTGCAAGATTCAGGATATTATTTGCACAGTAAGCTGAGAAATTAGGTTCGAAGTCTTTCCTGCATTTAAGCCTAAAAAGAAAAGCTTAGTAAGATACAAAACTGCAGAGTTTAGTCTTATATACACACAGAAAATTAAGTCTGGTTGAACCAGTGCAGGTGATATTATGCTGGCCTGCTGAAGCTCTGTGGGGAGCACAGAGCTAAAGGGTTAAAGAAAGCCTGCAAAGCAGAGCTACAGGATACAGACTGATCCTGCCTCTCATTTTTTTGTTCATACCTAAAAGAGCTCAATGACATGAGATCAATGGTGCTCTCTTTGAAGCATTTGATCTCACCCACAGTGGAGCTCTATGTGTTCAGGATTCACCACCAATGTACCCAGATTTACTCTTTTTCATGACTTCTACTCCCAAGTCCTCCAGGCACTGAAATCATCAACATGGTCAACCATGCCAGGTTAGATGAGGCCTTAAGCAACCTGATCTCGTAAGAGGTGTCCCTGCGCATGGCAGGCATTGGAACTAGATGATGCATGATGGCCTTAAAGCTCAGAACTGAATCTCTGATTGTACCTCAGGCTGGCAAGGCCAGTTTCAGCAAGTCAGTTCTCCCTTCCTTCTTCCACAAAATAGAAATGCATAATGTGACTTCCTGTGTTAGAGCTTTCCATGGGGGCACATCAAGAGCTGTGTATTACAAGAGGAAACGGCCTGCTGGATCATGCATGGCACTAGAAATAATGAGAGGACAGCTTTGCCATGACTGTCAGACATCTTACCACATCTTTAAAGAAGTCCTGGAATCAGGAAAAGCACCAATTTACTGAGAAAACAATGAAGTGTGTTGTAAGAATGAAAGGCAAGGGAGAACATTTCCACTTCCAACTGCTGAGGCTATTTAGCAGCTCAGTAAAGAAGCACCTGGTAGAACACAAATGTCTAACCTCCACCTAATGATTTCCGTAACAGTTTCAAAGCACTGAAAAAAGTTAAACTGCACTGACAGAGGCAAAAGCGCTGAGATTTCCTGTGCTCTCGGCCAGCCATGAGCACACTGCCTCAGCAAACCCACGCATGGGATGGAAACTCAGCAGCAGCAAGGATCACTATGCAAGAAAGTGGACACAAGCATGGCAAGACACATTCTTCCAGCAACTCACTCAAGCCACAACTCGGAAGTTTCACAGTCAGACTTTCAATTCCTACACCAACTTAAATCAATCTAAATCAAATACATTAAAAAAAAAAAAAAGGGCAAGCATTGCATGGAAAAAAAAAAAATCAGTCTCTTTATGCCACCAAGGGGGGAAAAAAAAAAAAAAGGGCAAGCATTGCATGGAAAAAAAAAAAATCAGTCTCTTTATGCCACCCACTACCAGGAAGATTATTTTTCTTGCCTCAAAATTATTTCTGATTTAAAAGCAACTTGCATTTAGAAATACAAGGACTGGATTCTTTTCTCTCTTGTTTTGAGTTTCTACACAGAAAAATGGAATAATTTGTACAGTTAGCTAGGCCAAAAACAAAGAAAAAAAAAAAAGAAGAAAGGCAGGGAGGAGAATGGCCACTATTGGATTAAAACTAATTTATACTGATAGAATAACACTGTCAGAAATCCCACAGGAACAAACATTTAAAGTCTTAAATCAGGCCTTCCCCCACCCCCCAGTAATCTCTGATCCCCAGTAATTCTGGAACCAAGCTTTGTTGTCTTGCATCAAAAATTGTTGGTGGTATTGTCAGCACAGGAATTGCTGGAATGTATCACATCTAGTATCCACTATCCCTTTCCTGACACTGGCCATGACTAGCTGCTTCACAGAAAAGTTTAAGAGGCATCAGTCCAAAAAAGAGGCCCCTCCCTTCACCACCAAGAGTGAAAAGGGTTCTCTTGTTTCCTCTGATGTTGCTGTATTTTGTTTTAAAGAATATTACTGTGACAAATCTGGGTGTTCTTGCTGACCACATGTCGGTGTTCAGCCCCTATCCAGGGCCAAACTCTAGCATTGCTCTGTCACCTGGTGACCTCTCTCCAGCTGAGAAGGGGAATTGGGAAAAAAAAGACCTGAGAGTTGAAATGAAGATGGATTTAATGAAACAACAAAACCAATCCCAATGCCAATATTAAGTACAGAAAGCTATACTCAGCCCAGCAAAGGCACAGCAGTCACACCAAATGGGAAGCAGGCTCAGGAGAAGCCCAAGCAGGAGCCCCAACTATTAGCAAACTCCCCCCTTTATAGTGAGGGTGAGGTTCGTGGGCTGGAATACTCCTGTAGCCAACTCGGAGCTGACTCTAAATGGCTATTGGTCCACAGCTGGCCCAGGATTCTGACCCAGAAAACTGGGACACCATACAAGCATCCCATCATTTCTGAACCCTTACACACTCACAACTGTATATCCAGAAGTACACAGTTAAATGTGTATCTCTGTCTCTAGTTGTGCTTCATGATACGTGCTATAAGCTCAAGTCTGCTTTCACGTGGAAAGGGAGCTGACACAGGCAGGGTCCACTTCTGCACTCTTTCTTCCTGTGCATTTATTCCCAGTGAAGGATATCAGACATGACAGCCCTGGAGACTGAAGTCCTTTGTCTGCAGACAAGGTCTAGTTCTGTCAGCAAGAGGGTGGGACTTCACTTTTGCACTATTTCAACAGTATGTTTCAATCAACAATGCCTTGAGCAACTTCCAAGAGCCACCAGCAAAAGTCAAAGGAATGAGCAATATTAAGGCTAACTAGCTCAGGTTCTCTCCTAGAGCTCTTCCTGAGACCTACCAAGGAAACCAACTGAGCCCAATTGCATTTGTCATTTAGAAGCAACATTTCTGAGCCCACCTGTTTATTTATGGGCCACTTCAAAAGAACCCTATGGAAAACAACCATTAAGTTGCTCCTAGCACATAACAGATTTAAATGAGCAATTAGAGATTCTCCTTTCATCAGCAAAGCAGCCTGTTAGCAAAGCAAGCAGGTCCTCCCCAACAGCCAGCTCACAAAGCTGGGGTAGGAAAAGGGTTACCACCAAACACACAAAACTGCCACCAAAATATGCTCTGTTCCCTAGAGTGGTTTTAGGATTATTTTTCCACCGGCAGAAATTCTGCAAATACACAGGAGTCAGAAAAAGAAATGGAAGCAGTTGTGAAATTGTCCCATCTACTTTTACCGTCTGCATGGAAAAACACACACAAAAAATAACAGGCATACACTGGAAAAAAAAACAACAACCCAACAATCTAGAGCAAGCCCTCAAAGTCCTGTTTGGTTTTTTTTTTTTCCATAGTATTTAAGGAGATGGAGTACATCCTGAAGGTGTGAGTTGTGCCGGCACACTGTCTCTTTAAAGTTGGCATGTGCATTTTTTTCACCCACAAGAAAATGTGCAGTTTCCCAGATTCTCACTGGAAAATTTTCTTGGGAAAATATTCATTTACAAAGTGGTGTTTTTGCACTTTTGGGTCACTGGGTGTATGACTCTTGTAATGCTTTAACAATGCTTTTACTCCACCAATGTTTGCAATAACTTAATTCATTCTATTTCCTACAGTATCTCCTTTTAGGGGTAATTATATCAATATGCTTCTGACGTTTTGCAATCCAAATTAAATTATTTTTTTTCTAGATTTGGTTCTCAGATTCAAAACAAGATTGAATTTTATGTTCCTGGCCCTCACAATTTTCTGGAAAAGGTGCTGCACAATAAAGCTTGATAAATAACCTCAAAAACATTGGGACCATGGAAAGCATCCACAAAGCTAAGCACACCAAATAGGCTTAGAGAAGTCTTTTTTGAAAGCTCTGTGTGCCTGCAAAGCAGACAGACTGTTCCACTCAATGCTCCCCAAGCATCTCCTGCTGCTTTGCTGCAGGAGAGCCTCCAAACTCTTCACAGATCACAGGAATTTAGGAATTACCATACTGTATGGTTCTACAGACTGGTTAAGGAACCACTTTGTCACTTCAGCTTGTGTTGCTGCTTAGAGTACAGATATTCTAGAACAAAGAGTTTTGGTAGACCCAGCATCTATTGTCCTCTCCAAGGTCCTCTGCTTAATACTGAGTGAGGGAAGTGGTGAAGCTGTTTCTTAGCCGTTTCTAAAGGAAACCAGATGAACCTCTGATAAGATGCTGTCTTCTTTCCTTCCCCTCAGTGTATTCAGTGTGTGACAGGGGAACTTTAGCTGTGTTCCCTGTCCTACACATGTAGCACTCAGAGGCTCAAGAGGGTACTGCACAAGCAGACCAATCAGACTCTAGCCCACCGAGTCTCTTGCTCTTTGTACCATTAGAGATGCTTCTATAACACATCCAATATGAATCTGGTGAAAATCGTTACCAGAATGTTTCAATCTCAAGCTCCCTCTCTCTGTAAATAAGTTACAGAAAGAAGCCAACTGACAGCACTTGACAGCATGAAGCGTGGTGCCAGAACACAAACCAATAAAGTTTCTTCTTCCTGACTGTGACAAAATGCTTATTTTAAGCATACTGAGACAATAAAGTGCTGATTAACAAGCAGCATGTTCTTCAATGAAACTTGGGAGTGGGGAGCCTTGTGCTGAACAGAAAAGATGCTGAAGGTATGCTAGCACAAGTGTGAGAAACCAGCTCGCATTAACACCAGCAACAGCACATCTGCAGCTGCAGAGAGGACTGCCACAGTGTCCAGGACACTATTTTCTGAGCTCACTAAGTGTAAGGTCTACTTTTCAAGCTATGTTATAGCTCTCTCAGGCCTATCTCCACTGCAGCATGTCTTTGCTACCTTCCCCTGGTACAAATTGGTTTAATATGGAGTCTTCAGGGATTTCTAGTGAGTGACTCTTTCAGCCTTAGCTAGAACTGATGATCTCTATTCATAGATAGCCTAACCACATGTTAACACTGCGTTCTGCAGAAATTAATGTAGACAAAGCTGAAAATAATTACTCACCCACAGAGTCTAAAAATAAGCACCAAAATTTCCCTTCCTCCTTTCTTTCTGATTTTTGTTTCCCCTCAGGTGATGACACCATTCTCCTTTCCGGCTCTCCTGAAAGGCACCACATGCTCTGTGTCACAGCCTTTTCTGGGGAACTGCTCTGTTTTAATCTAGCATTAAAGGTTTAGGTTGGACTGTGTGAGGCACATCAAGAGTCTGATTATGAGACCAGAACAAACAGAAGGGACTGGTTTAACATGGCTTCCAACAATCAGATACCCAGAGATGTGCTGAAGAATATGTAAATAAGACAGGAAGCACAGGCATAAGGGTGATGTGCACTAATTACAGTGAATGTGGTGTTTTCAGCTGCACTACCCCAGAGAAATACACTCCTTCAGAGTATTTTTGGTATGACAGACTGTTTAGTTTAGCCCTGCAGCTCAGCCCATTTCAGACTTCCAAAACCAAGCCAATTAAAATACCAGAAGCTTACTGCATATTGATTGCTTTAGACCATGCAATTTAATGCAGCCCTGTTTCATGCAAACACAGGAATTCTGAGAGCACAATATCCTTAAAACCAGTTAAAGGGGCAATAATTTAACAGGGGCATTGCAGAAAATGCTTGCAGTTCCCACCAGGCAGAGCAGCTCTCCAACAAGGGAACAAATGGAGAGGAGTCCAAATGAAAGTACCTGACACTGAGGAGTAACAACCCAGTTCTGGGGCGATTTGCTCTGCGCTTCTGCAGCATTGATATGTCCTCGTGGATACACTTTATGAAATAATGAATTTTCCAAACCCATCTTATGAGACAAGTAAAATTTCCATCTCCCAGATGTAAAAAGTGAGGTCAAGAGGTGTGAATACAGATGGAGCTGGTTCCAGAAGTGGGATGAAAAAAGAGGAGTGCTGGGATTACGCTCCACTTGCTGGTTTTCTGGTATTTAATTGAGAGAATGTGGTGAAGGGAAAAGAATCAGTGTTTCATTACACACGGTGTCTACGTGTCCTGCCACAGTGTGTCCCCAACCTGGTCTAAGACCTACCTCAGTGCAGACTGTAAAGCTCCTCATGTAGATGAGAGCAGCAGAAATCCACGGTGGCGATTCTCTGTGCAGGGCACGCTGCACACCATAGGAGTAATCTCCTGCTGCCAGATGCATGCTCCATTACATTCTTCTAGTCCTGAAGGAAAAACACTTTAAATTCAGTCATATATAACATTCCTGTTAATGTGAGACAGGAGACTGGCAACACGCCACTAACAGAGCCAAGCAATGGCAAAACCAGAGAAGTAGAGCTGAAGCAGACAGACCTATTGTGAGCTGTCTCCATCCTAGGGGCTGGGATGGTCCAGGCTGATTTACGAGCACAATATTTACAACTAACACACATGAAATACATTATGGGGGGAAAGAAATCTCCTAACTTGCACAGAGAACAGCTAAGATAAAAGAATGCATATGGTAAACGAGGTGGATGTTTGTCATTAGGAGGGTGGTGCCAAAGCCAGAGCATGTCTTGGGGCAAAGCAGACTGTCTTCTCACTCCTGTTTATCAGACTCTGGAAGCCACATTGGGCAAAAACCTCCAGAGAGAAGTCCCATCTTTTTGTTTTTCTACTGAAGCTGATGTAAGACACTGTGTTGAGAGCCCTTGGGAGTCAGACGCTGCATGACAGGAAGATTAGTCTTATGTCTTTGCAAAGACCCAGTGATCAACAGGCCAGAGTTCAGTTCTCAAGTCTTGCATTTTGTGTGCCTCTGCTCCATCTCATAACAGATGTAAGCATGAAACAGGATAAGAAGGGGCTATTTTAAGACCAGAAAGGACCCTTGCAATTAAGTATCCTGACTTACTGCATCACATGACATGCAGCAGAAATTCCCTGAATTAATCCCTAAATTAAATCACCACTGAACAGATAAAGTCCTCAGAAAAACAACTGCCCCTTACTAGCTACCGTGACTAGCAAATGGGGATGTCAATTCCAGTTTCTCTGTAATTGCAAAACCCAATAGAACCTATGCCAGCTCCCTGCTGTTCCCTCTTGTGCTTTGAACCTTGCACAGCAGACTACATCAAGCAGGTTCCCCGAAATCTCATTTGCTTTCAGAGGGAACAGGAGGCAGCTATCACTTAAATGCATCTATATTTGACATTTCTGCCTCCAGAGCTGCACTGGTCGTAGATTGTTCCTCATTGTGCCCAGACAATCCAATTAGGCCAAACCAAGTTCTTGTGAGGACCTGAATTCATCCCTTCCTTCTTCCTTTGACACTAAAGTTTAAGAGTGCTGATTTTTTTTTGCAACTCTTTGTGCTATGGACTCCTGCACAGTGGGATATGGACAGAAGATAACCACCTCGCTTTAGGCAGGGTAAAAACAGACAGAGACTGCTGTGAAGCTGCTACTTTTCCTCACAGACTTTGGTAAAACATGGTTCCAGTATGGTAAGACATGCTAATAAAAACCAGGATAATAATGGAACCAGTCTGTGCTACAGAGTAACTACTTCAGCTAACCAAACACACATCCTGTCCTAAAACAGCAACACAACATGTTCTTTGAGCCACTACACATCTCTCCCAGAGCACTTTTCACTGATTAAAAGGGAGCAATCAAATTTCTACCAGAGTAGCACATATGAACTGAAGGAATAGCAAAGTGAATTTGGGGAACACAAGAGATCAGCTGGAGAAAACACTCAAAAAATCAGCCCAGTTTTAAATTCACTCATGAAAGGAACAGTAGCATGAAGCTACCGTTTGATAGCAGAACCATTTGCATGTGGCAGGAAAGCACCAGCTTTTTCCCCTGAAGTAGTCTAAATGGATTTGACTTACAGATGCTGGGAGCTGCAAAGTGCCAGCGAAGGAAGGCAAATGCCTACTTTGATATCTCTAACTAGGTGCTGCAGTTCTGCCATAACAAGATGTGTGCCAAGCAGAATGACCCTTCCACATTGCTGGTGTCACAAGAGGGTATAAATTCAAGGGGTATAAGACAATGTGAATAAACTCAGGCTGTGTCTGACACAATTAAACAAATGACACATGGGGTACAAAGCTCTACTGGATTTTACTGTCAGGTCTCCTAACTTTGTCCCATTTTGTATTTCTTTTATCATGTTAAGCCCTAATGGCAGACAGAGGAAAGCATTTATGAAGAGCAGCAGAGACATTCTGTGTATTTCCAAGGCATTTCCATAATGCAACAGAACTATTACACCACTAGACTGCAACTAACCCACATCTTTCTCAGGAAAAAGGTTCATACTGGTCACCACAGCTTTGATTGAACCTTCAAATTTGCAGGATTTTCTTTCAAACCACTAGCTAGTCCTTAAAAAGATTGCAAAACTAACTAAACTTACTGTCTACACTTGCTGAAGCAATAAAGCCAGCACTCATCTGTTGAATTAAGTTCTATTTGAAGTTCACCTTTCTGGTTCTGGGTAGCATCCCACTGCATTAACTAGTGCTGGGAATTTTGCCCCAGTGTTCTGTGGTCTCAAGGCCTATAAGCAAGAGAGGAGATCTTCTGTAATTACCACAGTTATTACTTATGGATTACTTCTTGTTGTTTTTCTGGAGCCCTTTAGCGTGTTGATTTCAAATGAAGAAATGGTACACAGCAAACAGGAGAAACTCAGACTGCTATAATACTGTGAAGTGCACAATAAAAAAAACCAAACCAAATTAAAAAAAAAACCCAACATCAAAAAAAGCAAGCAGGCAAGAAATACAAAAACCTCAAGCCACATTTGATCCTAACTCCTTTAAAGTAGAGGGAAGATTATCCAACAACTTCAGCAGAATTCTAGGCTGGGCCACAGAACCCACAGCTTCATGCCATCAAACCTAATCTCTGTTTGAGATCTGAAACATTTCTCTCCAACAGTTTTCAGTCACATTGCAAAACTGCGAGGGGAAGATGAAAGGCAGATTCCCGCCTCTCTTACACTAACCCCAGGGCCTAGAAACATCAGGACTTGATTTAACCAACCACACACTGGGCCAGAAAAATGATGAGTGGCACTAGGGCTTGACTGACACACAGAAGACTTCATCTCATTCAGAGTTTTCCAGAACAGTCATTGGATGATCTCAGAGTGCTGGGCAGACTGTGCCCAGATTAGATAGGCAGCCAGAAAGCATCCCCTCGCTGGCCCAAATGGCAGCAAAGTCAGAACCTCTGCCAGTCAAAACGCTTCCTCCCTGGGAAAAGCACTCACATTACCAAATAAAGAGCAGCTCTACACATTCCAACAGCAACATCTTCAAGAAGCTAAGCCCCTGAGGCCTTCTCTCCTTTAGGATAAGGCAACTTATCCCTGTAGAGCTAGTACTAACAAAAAGGCCTCTAGACCTCAATCAGCTGAACTCCTCTCCATTGTATATGTCTTGAACAAATGCCCTGCCTGTACCACACAAAGGCTGGACCAAGTTACATCTGCTAGGTCCCAAACTGGCTTCTTTAACACATCAGAAGTAGGGTATTTGTTTCTAAATCTCCACAGGAGTTTTAGGCAAGGAGATTACAATCCTAACCAGCTTCTCACTTGCCACTCACTTCTCAGTGAAGGAGAGATGCCTTTAAACAGCTGAAAATTCCTAGCAAATTGGACCTATTTCTCCAAGGTAGGCTCTCAGAGACTGCAGTTGCTAGCTCCCTTGTTTCCTGCCTACAACAACAAAAAAAAAACCAAAAAAAAACCCCAACAACCAACTCCTTCTGTGAAAGAAAAGAGTAGATATAATAGTTTGGTCACAGTCTCTTTCTTTCACCATTCTTCATTGTCAGTACCATCTCTCAAAAACTGAGTCTGATCTGAGGAAGAGCTACAGCAGTTGGGCTATCTTCTGAAAATTCCTCCCACCATCTCTCTCTACTTCATTGTCCCAAACTAAAAATTAGGTCACTAAGAGACTTTCCATGCATTCTGCCCAACCTGCTTTGAGCATAAACTCTTTGTGTTTTATATTATGTTTACACACAGGTCCTACTGTAATGATGTCAGAGTCTCCAAATGCCATTTTAGCACAAATTAAAGTGGTAATGTTCAGACAACCCTTTATCCTCATACTGTAGGAGTTTCAGCCAGTGCTGTTGTTACTTTTGAGGGGGCATTGTGCAGGCTTGTCAACTGCTTTAGGTTGCCTAAATGAAGGCAAATTGCTCTTACCATCTCCAGCTGCTGCTGAGGACAATATGTGCTGCTTCCTTTACTTTTACTTCAACCCATCCACCAAAAGCAAAAGAATTTTCCTTCAGTGCACCTCCTACAAATGTGGTATGGGAAAGGGACAGGGAAAAAAAAAACCAACAAAACCACAAAAGAAAGAAAAAAACAAAACACCAAAACCACCACACATGACTTGTAGCATCTTTACACGTAATAGTAACAGCCTCTTGGTGCCATCATCAGCCATGGCATTTCATTCACACAGAACACTTGTGGGCACATCACATATGCTTTCCCATTCAGTGTATTTTTAAATGTTTCCCAGGCAACTGTTTCAATACAATATGCCTCCTTGGCAACCTGGTACCCACAAATGCCATGCCAGTCTCCCTAGTCCTCTTTTTAGGTCTTCCCATCTTGGCACGTAAATGTCACAAGGCTTGATTTTCTGTGGGCAGCCACACAGGTACTGCTCTGTCCTCACAGAGGGAAGGGCAAGCTGGATTGCAAAGATGAGTTGTACACTGGACAAATTCAAGCTCTGGTGAGCCACCTGAGCAAGCAGGTGTCAAAGGAAGGAACTTCTCATTGAAGAGAACATGAAACCTACAACTAAAATCAGGGAGAGCCCACAAGACCATCTCCCCTCAGCTGACCTTCTCTGGAAGCAGCAATGAGCTTGCAATTCTCAAACTGAAGCTGAGTGTCCTCTTTATCCCCGACTCTGCTGAGGGAACTCTTGCACAGCTTTCAGTTTTGGGGCTTGTACTATAGCATGTTGGGGAAAATAGTCAAAGCTTCCCATTTCACTACTGCCAGTGGCCAGCACTGCGTTGACTGAGCCAGTATGATTGAGTTACTCTTTCCAGTGCCACATTTTCTGCCATTAGGCTATAGAGGAGAGACTCTATGAAAGTTCCTTTGCTGTAGAGGCTTTCACTGATGCGCTGCCTCTGTGTCTTAGGGTATCTTTGAGGACATTTTCCTTTAGGACATTACACTGATCCCTGAGTGAAGCCACAGACTGTTTGACATGGACAAAAAATTATCAACGTTCACTCCTAAACTAAGCACCAATGAGACAATTAAAGCATGATAATGTTCCTTTTTTTTCTAGCCAGGCACAATTTATTCTGATCATTTTTATCTGGTACAGGAGCTATCACTAGAAACTGCAGACCCAGAGATATTTCAGAAGGGCTAAAACTACTTGTAAGCATCAACCACCGTAAGACCCAAAGTTTTTAAAACCCCTGCATTTGCTTTAGCCTTAGAGTGCTACATTAAAAATTATATATAACATCTCCTGCAGGCAAAGACATCAGTCTCTGAGAGAAACTCAGCAGAAACTGTGGCATCTCTTCTTCATCGATTACTCCATAACAACAGCTGAAAATTACAATTTTTCCAGGCTATAAAATGCCTGGCACTCCAAATTCTCCACCGGCAGCAAAAATCTCCTCCCTGTCTGTGAGCTGTTGTATCTGTAATGGAGCCCCTGCATCACCAGGCTTTCTAATTCTTCCCAAATGCAGCAGCTCTCATTCAGTGCTGCAGCTGTTGGGTAGGAAATCAGAAATAGCAGAAGGCGGATTAGTTGATAATGTACCAGTTCTTCCCCAGCAAATGCTGGCACCTGCGTTTTACACTCTCCTCTTTCCCCCAGCCCAGGAAAAGATCTCTTGGTTTGTTTGGCAGGCACTTTATAAGCTTTAGTGATTGTGGAACTGCAAAAGGATTAGAACTTGTTATAATAGCCCCTTCTTCCTGAGAGCAAAAGTTAAAACTGAGGCCCACTTTACAGCAAGAACTGGGGACCATGTATGTAAAGATTAAGCATGTGCAGCTCGATGAGACTCTACAGGGAATAGATAACTACACATCCTGGCACTCCATTTACAAGGAAATCCCTACAGATAATCTGTAGAAGCATTCTAGCTTCCAAAAGCTCAAATCCCTTGACCACTGGCTCAAATCCAGCCAAGACTGCTGGTGATAAAGACTGCTCTCCATGTTTCCGGGAGACCTTTTTCCTAAGCATTCTAATTATTAAGTTATCTAAGACCCAAAGTCAAGCAAGAAATAATAGGATTTCCACGTCAGTGGAGGAGACATTAGATCTTGTGCAATGTGACAGAACCAAGAACAGATCCTACTCTACACTTCACCTTCATGCTACTACATTGTGAATTCTGGAAAGATGCAGATAAAAAAAAATATTCAGCATATAAAATGGACAAAGGTTTCTAGAGTACTAGCTTTGAATCTACAGGTAGTCAAAGAAGCAGACAGAACAGGAAAGAAAACATTCCCTGGCATGCCTGCCCTGACAGGTTATAATGGGCATGCATTAAACAGGTAATAATGAAAAAACAAATAATAAAAAAAATCAATCTCACAGTAGCAAGTTTTCAGTGAAATCCACAAAATACAGACACACCTACAAGCTGTAGCTGCTACAGGACCAGGGGCTTTCCCCTTTGGTGTTTTCGTTGTTGTGTTTGTTTTGTTTTGTTTTTTTTTACAATCAGCAGCTGCAGTAATAACTTTCACTGTTCCTTTTATGGTATTCTTTCATTTGTGGCCTTTAACTGCACAATAACCATTTTTATGCTCACCCATAATAAAGCTTTTGCAAAAAGCTATCGTGCATGACTCACAATCCTAACAGCACCACACAGCAACACCTTCAGCACAGAAACAGACTCCAGTGCTCATTGCTGTCTGGGGAGAAGTCACATGTAACAAAACAAATCTGGTGGTACAATGCATCATTTAGGGGCAGGATGGTCCAAGTAGTATCCAAGGGGTCATAAGACATATAAAACACTAACCCAAACATCGCAGGCGCAAAGCAGCAGCCCGGTGGCCCAGATAATCATTAACATAGCTACACCTGGAAAGATGTGCAGACAGGAGCTCAGTCTGATCATTTCCAGGGGCGCTGTTTCTCAAGCAGGATTTTGGTATAGTTTGCTGCCTCCACGTGGTGATCAGCAGTGCTGTGCCTTAGCTCTGCTAAGACACCACTGAAACTAACAACTCTTCGGGCTGCCTTCTTTAATTTGCATCGGCAGTTGAGAAAACAATTTCCTACCCTCCTCTCCCACCTCATTTTCAGCCACTTATCTGGCTGATCCCTCTTTCACTCGACACCTTTTCTTCAGCTGCTTGCTCGCTCTCTGCTGCCATCACCATCCTTTCCAGGCAGGTCTAAAATCGTCACCCCTTGCCTCTATCTGTGATTCTGTGATCTAGCTTACCTTGTTCTGTCTGGTATTTTGGGGAGAACGCCTTTCCTGCCAAGGAGGGTCTGTGTGCTGGAATCTCCTCTCACTGGGAAGCAGCTTCTAAATGGTAACAGCAATGAAAGGCAGAACATTGCTTGTAACTGTCCCAGTATTTCTCAGGTACTGAACTAGCTGTAACAAAAATTAATATGGGGAAACGTTAGTCTGCATTACAGCAAACATCAGCCTATGAATCCTGATATCTGAATGCCATTTTCCTGAACCAGGTCTGTTCAAACACCTAGAACCTGTGGCCCGCTATTACTTGACACATTTCTGGCAGTCTGTGTGCACAGCAGAGTAACTCACAGACAAAACTTTTTAACGCAGTTCTGCAGCCAATGCCAACATCTCTTTTGCAACCTCAAAAGTGCAAGGATGAAACAGTCCACAAGACCTTCGTGGCTGCCTAAATGCAGCTATGGAAAAGGAAAGTGAACTTGGGAGTCATCTTTTGTCAGGACTAAACCAGCTTCAGGGAGAGGAGCGCTCTGTACCCGCTCTGCCTCATCAACACTTTATCAGACAGAATTCTTTTATTTCCATGTACAATTGCTCTCATATCAATTGTGAAGAATTTAATCAGAGTCACTTTCTGATCTTTTTATCTGCTGTTGGGAGAATTACGGAGCCTGTCATCACTCCTCTGTTATGTCTGGGTGTGAGAAGGCTGCAGCCTGATTAGGGTGTTTATCCCTTTCAGAAACTACCACCGATGGCTGCCC